>CCAG010009697.1:0-11087 GCA_001077435.1 Glossina morsitans morsitans
TTTTGTGTTGCCCAATTCCTCGGTAAATGTATTTAGATTTCTCATGCCTTTACTTCCAATTCAATTCAATTTGTCGCTCTTCTTGTCGCTTCAACTAAGTCATATATAGAACGTATGTAAATATAGATGTGTACGATACAGTTTATCCAATGTACAAACTGACGCTAAACCTCTTTCTTTTATTCGTTACTGTTAGATGCTTTTAAAAGCTAAGCGTAAACAGACCGATTGACTGACTATATAGATTGTCTCTCTCTGTGTAATTCGAAAATATTATTTCCGATAACTTAATTCTTCGTCTAAAGGAAAATCGTACAAAAACAATTGTTGTCATCCACAGGATGACAATTGCAGTGGAAAGAAGCACTATGCACCAGTTCAGGGGGGTACGAAATTGTGTTACTTTTTGTTTCTGCCTTCGCAGTAAAGCTTTCGAGCTCAGGGGGACACGAAGTTGTATTACTTTTTATTTCTTCCTTCGCAGCAAAGCTTTCGAGCTCAGGGGCACTGTTCGCTCAAATAAGTCACAAGTGATCGCGGCACAGCTTAGAGCTTAGACGGTGCAGAGCATCTTTCACATTGTAAAAGTCGAAGCACTGCCCAGATAAGTTACAAGTGATCGGAAGAAAAAAAGCATACAGCCAGCGATGTAATCCATTTCGTGTTCACTGCCAGCTTAAGTGTTTTCTTAACGAATTGTGCAAGAAATGACTGAACGTTTTCCTCCTAAACAATAATCTTATCGACTTAAGCAGTTTCTTTTGTTTTTTATCGTTGCTTTTCATGTTCGTTAGTGAGCATCTCGAAAGGAGCGCGCACCTTATAACCACCTCGTAGCCACAGCCTGTAATCTGGGAGTAACAGAATGAAATCGTAATGCATTTCGAAAATGTATATCGAGTTACGAGACGTCAAGACAAAACCCCCCTTTACTTGGAAATGTGACTGGAGGACGTTATTGATATTGCCTTCCTTGTGTCCTTCTTATATCCTTCTATCTTCATAATGTAGTTTGCAAAAAAAGATAGGCGTGGATAAAGCAACATATCCGTTCCTATATCTATTTCTTCAATATAAACTCGCAGATCTGTGGTTTTTTTTCAGTGCTTCTGATTAGGTTTTTTTTTTTGCTTTAATTTCAACATAAAATAATGAAATCAAAAAAAATGTGTTCATGAAGCATGTGTGAATTGAAGACTTTCGCTACCAAGCCATAGGAAGAAATCCTTCTCCACAGACTTATAAACTATTTTTGATTGATTTTTGGTAAGTACGTGGGGTTCTTATGTAAATCGTTTGGTAGCGATTATGCGAAATACTTCTCCAACAAAACAAATATAATTATGCCATTGATGAAGTGAATACATAATAGGGACATCGGTTTTCAAATTAGTTTACGATACGAGCGTACGGTAAACGATGTTATTGGGCCTTCAAACGTTCGACATTAGAAATTTCTCGCATTTCTTTCATGATTTCCAGGCATCTTTTATTTATTTTTATTATTTTTGTTTTTTTTTTTTGTTTTTTGAACTTTCTAATATGCCTTGGTTTCAGAAAACCCGTTAGAATACGTATATCTCTTCACAATCAACAAGTAAAGTAAATTCCATCTTCACAAGATTAAATCTTTTTCCTATTTTTGAATCTGTTCGAAAGACACGAGCGATTTATTTATTCATCAAAAAAATTTTGAAAAAAATCTCCAACTATTTCGAATCTTTCCGATCCATGGCTATCGATAAAATGAATCGTTTTTTGTCAGTAGGACTGTAAGAAACAAAGCTGCCATACTTGAGGCAGATAATGAAACAAAGCCGGGAATTCTCAGTTCCAGATAGTCCTAAATCGGAATAACTCTTGAAATACTGTTCTGGAAGAAGGGGAAGAACATTCAGTCTCGTAGACCGGGCGTCTTCGATAGGCTGAAAAGCCTAGCCGCAATGTCTTTTCGCACATATAATTTCAATTGTTGGTTCAATTCCCTTACAAGTTATTTTGTGGTCTTTAATGAGGATTTCGTTCGTTTGAGGAACTCATCTTTTATTGTTTTGTGTCTTCTCAGCAAACCTGGTTGATTGCTATACTTTTTGATATCGAAAGCTGTAGCACACTTTTCAGACATACTACTCAGTCGTTTTCGGGACAAATAAGTTTTGATGGTTAAATTAGGATCTGATGATGATGCGATATTACTAGTAAGGAAGGACCTCTGTCGTAAATCCTTTATTTTTATTATATTTGATCAGCAACAGTCATTGACTTAGTGGCCTTAGCCACTTATAATCCCATCTGTCCGCACGTACATTTATTCTTAGGGTTTGATCGGTTCTAGGCTCGTTCATCTGGTGGCTGTCCTTGTCAAAATTCGAAAAAAGCTGTTTCGAAAGTAGATCCGAACGGGCGCTTATGTCCCATCTAGAAAATACTTCCAAGTAAATACAAAAATCGTTGAGGTTCAACTCATTTGAAAAGAAGAAAGTAAAAGGAAAATGTACGGGCTGGGCTGTGTACGGACCGGACGAAAAAAAAAACTGAATTTACAGACAAAATGTGGTTGTTTTCAAACGAATAATAATAATAATAATAATAATAATAATAATATTATTATCTATTTTTGCACATATTTTATTGAACAGTATACGCACATTATGCCATACAAGTTCGTTCAGGGATTGACAGGTTGGCCACCTCTGCTTTAGTTGGTAATTGCAACTGTAAAATCAGCTGACGCATTAAATATATTTTCGCTTCGTAGTTAAGCACTTTTTTTTTTATTGTAATTAAAAGATCGTTTAGACTTTTGCTTACCAAGCCTCCAAGTGACTAACAGCGATAACTTTTTTCAATTTGTAGAAAAAATTATTTATTATACAATGTAACCCATTATTTTACTAATACTGACTTTTTGTTGTTGTGTTAGTCTTCGTTATCTTATTTTGAAAAAGAAAATTTTTCGCCAGTACTCCCGAAATTTTGCTGTGTTAACTAAGATGACGAAGTTTCCGAAATTGCGAATAAAAACGCCTTCATTTATATATTTATTATTATTATTAGTATTATTATTATTATTATTTTGTTAAAATTGTCTTTCTTTTTTTTGTTGTGTTTTCTGATTTCAATTTTTTTTTTTTTTTTCATATACAAAAATTTTCCTTTTTATTATTATATTATATACATTTTAGTTAAATGCGAAAACGTTTTGTAAATGACAAACACTATCATGCCTTGGAAATGTGTAAAATTGTGTTAACGAGTTGATTACGTTGCGTTAAAATTTTTCAATTGATTCTTTTTTTTTTTTTGTTTTTTTTTTTTTACACATATATACATATAATGGAAAATAAAAATCAATCCTTAGATGAGCGTTTTAAAGTTCGAGTTCGTTCGTTCGTTCGTTCGTTCGTTCGTTGGTTGGTTCAATTTCAATACGTTTTTACCTTCTTTGTGTTGACGTTGCGTTCATACTTTAACTGCAAACAAATTTTTACAAAAAGTTTCTTTAAGTTACATAACGTTACATATTTTTTACTAATTTTTGTTCGAAATGAATTCAATTCAATCTTCTATACCATCAAATAAACTGAAAAGTATAAACCGAAGTTTTTTGTTTATTGTAAAAAATAATTTTCAATTTTCTTTTCCCTCTCCAATCGCATAACTAAAAACAGGGTGAATGCGTTGTGCTCAGAGATCGTAAATTGAATATAGCGCCAGCCATAAAAAAACAGGTAAAACTATCCCTTTCGTAAAATAAAATATATATATATACATGTATATAAAAATTTAAATATGACATTTTCATTTACAGTCTATTGTGGCTACAAATGGTGCTGTTTATTACACTACCACACCACCAGCCCCCATTAGCAATATGCCTATTGATCAATTTGCCGCCGCAGTTTATCCACCAGCAGCAGGTAATTTCACTTCAAATTTTCTTCTCACAATATTGCGCAATATTACATAATTAGCATCTCACACCCAGTAGGGGAGTTAAGGAAAAGAAAATCGTTAAGGCTTAGAGAGGATTTAAGGGAAAATCATATTATCTATCATCTATCTTTTATCCAAAGGGGCATCGCACACAGCGCTCAATGAGTATTTGTGTCAATATTTGCATTTTTGCTTTTTACCCCCATGACAATATTAAAAGGTATATACGGCCTCTGTTTGATCCGTGACGTTAAGCCAACCGAAAGAGAGAGAGAGAGAGAGAGAGAGAGAGAGAGAGAGGGAAATCCTTCTAGTATAATAAATAACGCAATGAAATTCGAATCAATGTTTTTTGCTATTGTTTCTTCTAATCTTTCCTCGAAGGAGAGATTATTTCGCTTTTGGAACTCCAGAAAAGAGGAGGGAGACTGCCAGTTCCAGTCAAATGTCTTACAAAAGAATTATTTCTGGTGTCGATTAAATCGAGAAAGCCAAATTTCGCCCCACTTCAGATAGTAGTCACCAAAAACGCGAGACTGACTTTTGTGGAAGGAAGGCCAGACTTTCGTAACGGACTTAATAGAAGAATTAAACAAAATTTCATTTGTTTTCATGATATATTTATTATTCATGTTTTTGTTGTTAACATAACATTATAATAAACTCAAAGTTAACGATTTTACAGCCGCTGCTGCAGCTGGTGTGCCAACAATTTACCCACCTTCAATGCAATATCAACCATTCTATCAATACTACAGTGTGCCAATGGTGAGTAATTGGGCTCTGGGATATTTTTCGCATTGTCACTTGTATATACATATACATAAATTCTCAGTCTATTCTCTTTATACTTATGCGATATCCTTTTTCTTTTTTTATTTCTTTCTAAATTTTTGATATTAACAGAATGTACCCACCATTTGGCCCCAAAATTATCAAGGTATGTAATCAGCAAAAACAAAATAAAAAAATAAATAAAAAAACAAAAATCGAAAAATAGTCACTACTACTTCAATAAGACCTACTACTACAACTACATTTACTTACTTATTTCCTTACGGGATGGTTGAATTTATTTTTTTTTTTGGTTTTTTTTTATTTCGCTTGCAATCGAAGTAGTGGTAGTAGTAGTAGTAGTAGTATTTGTGTGTTAATCTTATAATTTTTTTTTAAATTTTAAGTTTGCAAAAAATGTACAGTGTGGTAAATACTATGCAAAGCTAAAATGATTGACACTTGAGTAGAATGAGCAAAAAAAAAAGGTTTTTACATCCGTTGCGAAAGGATAGCGGCGTGATGCTAGACACCCGAATATGAAAAATTTTGTGCACAATGGGCGAACTTTTCGTCTGCATGTATGCGCTCACGTGTAAATCAACGTGGGCGGACTATTCAATCATGTCCGTCCGTCCGTGTTAATAGTAATATTTTGAATATTCGAATATGAAAAAATTGAAACAGAAAATGTAATTTCGAATATGAAGATAGGGCTGACTCGGCGTCCAATAGCATAATTAAATATATACACAATGTACAAAACAAGTTGATTAACTAAAAAAAATTGATACAAAACCTTATCTCTCCTGTCTTTTAAAAAACGATTCTAATCGGCTTAACCAACCAACCACACTCACAACCATACATTCGCACCCACAAGTAGGGGCTGAGTAATCAAGAGTAGTAGCCCCCTCCATCGAAGTGAGAATACATCAAATTTTAACTGCTTTACGAACGAAACCGTTGTTTAGATGAAGCTGCTTTTTGTGCTGCAGTTGTTTAAGATCTAAATCTAATTTCCTCTTTTCTTAGTTATTTAAAATAACCTTTCAGTTAATTGCTTAACTTGATGTTTAGATTTAGTTAAATGTAGTTTACCCATAACCGTTCACTGTACGTAACGTCCGTTTTTTGTTGAGAAAATGCAAAAACCGCAAAAGCTTCAAGAGTTATTACAGTAATTTAACAACCCACGCTTAGAAGAAATTAAAAAAAAAAGTTCGATATATGATGCATTACTTCTTGGTTTTACGCGCATTGTCAGGAAAGTAAGCCATGCTAAGTTTAATATCCTCTTTGTGTGTAGCCCGTTGAAATGATATGCAGCAGAGAAGGAGGAAGAGACGAATGCTTTTGTTTTTATGTACTTTCAGTAGAGAGACTTTTAAGAATTATATTCGTTTGTTTTAAGAATCGGGTAGAACAGTGGTCTGATATATCGGTTAAGGTATTAGTTTGTTCCAAAAATATTTCTTATGCTCTATTCGATAATTACTATTTGGGCTTTAAATAAAGCAAGATTAATCAGAAATTGTCAGCGATGATAGTCAGCTTCCCGGCTCAGTAGATAGTCACGACGATTATAGCAGCAGTTCTCTTGTTAAACGATTTAAATCAATTGGCATTGTAATAAGATGAACTCACGAAGGTTTAATTATTAGTGCACCCCGAAGTATCTATTTTACCCCGAGGAATTGTATCCATACTTTTCCGATATCAATTTCCACCATAAATGGCTCTGTGACTTTTTTACTTTTCCCAAAGTTTTTCTCACCCTTCTCAGGCAACATTATCGGTTGATAATGCCGTAATAGAAGACTCGAAAAGTAATTATCTTGAACAAATAAATACAATTAAATCGGATCGTTTTCTATGAAGGTTTTATAAAATTTTAAGCTTAATAACACTAAGAGTTCTTCGTTATTATTATTCTTAATAGTAACGTCCATGTGACTTTCCTCATTAGAAAGAGTTGGCGTAATAAGTACAGGTATCTCTCGATATGAGTTTTCCATTTTGAATTTCACCTAATATTCGATTTAAGAGCGTGGCAATTGACATTGGTATGAAATTCAGAAGATACTCCTGATCTGATTGGATGCCAGATACACATGAAGATGTGAGACTAAAATCTTTTAAAATTAAATTATGATTAGTACTGAGGGTGGTTCCTATCGACATATTGTATATCTGAGGTTCCGAAATCGTGGGCTGGCAGTGTAATTGGACCATACATTTTAGAAAATGCTGTGCTGATTCGTTACAGTTGCATTGCCTAATCTATATGCAATGCGGTTGATATTCGAAAGAGACGTCCCACTATTCTTTTGAGAAAATGTCTAAGTTGCGTTGGCTGGCCTCGTTGAGTTGGGATGGTGTCGTGTGGTCGGATTTTATGACCATCAACTAGAACTTCGCCAAGTTCCACCTTTCTATTTCATTATTAGGGTCTGTAAAATTTCCATAGCAAACGACAGAAGTATGGCCGGACGGACAAGTTTAAAGCAATTTAAAATCATACGCTGATCAAAAAGTGTGTAATAGGTATTTGTAGGTGCTATAAGCGGAAGCTGAAACCGGCTGACCTTCAGTTCAAACTATAGCAAATCTCGATCTGCAATTCGGTACAAACGTTAGTCATCTAAAAATACCGTATCTACCAATCGTCTCTTTTTTTTTTTTACTTTAATAGTGGAGAGTAAATGAATGTGCTTTCAAACGAGAATGCCTGTTTTTCGATATGTTGCATATTTGCGTCTGATATCCATCAACGCTTTTGTCGATACCTGTCAAATCGTTATATCCAAAAAAATGAAAATGAGTTCATTCGAAACTCGACTCGTATTGCAAATACGTACAAAATGCTGTGTAAGGTTTCTTATGAATGGCCTGAAAAACTTATATTATTGGGCGCCCCCTCAGCGTAATGATTTATAGCCTCAAAGAGTTCTAGATGTTCTATTTTTTTTTACCACACTGTTGTAATGTTCACTTTTTTAGTGAATGCATTAATTGAAATTTAATATCTTGGTTTAATTAAATTTAATTTTTTGTTGTATATTTTTTGGTTTTATTTATTTATGCTGTAATGCCACATAAACACACTGTGAGAGTAGTAGAACCAACTTTATTGGCCTATGGAGGCACCAATGCAGCGCAACTTTAAATTCAACTAGATAATTTATTTTATATATCCATAGATATATATAATATATATATATATATATATATATATATATATGTATATATACATTTTTTCTGTTTGGCTAGTTTTATGTTTTTTGTAACAAAAAACACATGTTAAGTTTTAGTTTTTAGAAAACTCGAAATGCTCTGAATGCACAGAAACACTGTGCCACAGCGCTTATGTATTTGCATACAAGAGCTATATATAACTTATTTTATTTTATTTAAAATTTTTTTTGCTTTTCTAGGTATTTGAAGAAAGTAAAAACTATGTATCATATATACATATATATATATATGTATATACATGTATATATATATATATATATATATATAGGTGAGATAGTTACTAATGCTAATTTAGCAAAAAAAAAAAATAAAAAAATAAAAAAATAAATACATAAAAAGAAACAACATAAAACTTTTAATACATCGAGAGAGAACTTTCATTCAAAGTAATGTCTGCCCGTTCGAAAGCTGAACATTTTTTTCCCTTTTTTTTTGGACTCTTTCGTTTCGAAATTCAAAAACAAAATTTTTACATCTCTTCCCGCTTCACACCCGCCCTCCCACCCTACTGGCAAGATAGATGTGAATGTCTACGGTAAGAAAAATGTATTGTCGAATTAATTCAGCGAACGAATACAGTCACAATTGCTATGCGATTTCGTCAGGCAAGTTCATCGCGTTGCTGTTAATCATATTTGCTCGATAGTTTACGTACGGAGTTTTAATTGCAACTCTGCCTGCGCACTGTTCACAATAAGTTAAAAAAAGACTTTCTATGAAGCCATCATTTTTCACTAGCGCTATTCAACCGATTAACTTTCAATTTTTCATTTCTTGGTATAGGGTTCGGCCGCGGCTGTCTTATTTTATTTAAAAATCTTTCTTATTGCTTTCGAACGGTCGCAAATCGGGAAAGTTTTCTTTCCTATTGCTTGTCTGCGAGAAAACGAGTCTGTGTGAGTAAAAGAAAGAAAATAAAAACACAATACAGATCGCTTTGTTGTACTGTATTTCATGCAGAGATGTAATAAAATTTCAGCCTACACTGATCCGCGGATGATGTTAAGCGTTAATGCTTATATAAATAAATATATTATATAGCTGTACACTTTCTATTGCAAAATTGCTATTGCTTTATTAACTATTGCACCTAGTACTTAAGATTTCTTCATTTTTAATTTTTGGTTAAGCTATATATATATATATATATATATATCTATGAAAATAGTAAAAATGAGCAGAGATACGTATAAGTCTTGAAATGCACGTTAGAGTCGTGTGTTTGGTATTTTGTCAAACAATTACGAATATTTGTAAATTTTTTAAAATTATAGGTATTTATCCATGTTAATTTTGAGGACAACAACAACTATCCATTATACAACAACAACAACCACAACTATGACTACGACAAGCAACCATTAAAACCACAGTTACAACTACAATAATTTAAATTAAACCTAAAGAATTAAAAAAAAAATTATTTATAGAAAATATAACTAGAATATATATATATATATATATATATATATATATAAATATATATATATATTTATATATATATATATATATAAATATATATATATGAATAAATAAATAAATACGAAGGAAATAACAAATACTATTACAACTATATTACTCTAATATTACTATAAATACTACTACAATACGCAAATATTTATGATAATGATTAGAACAACAACAACAACAACAACAATAACGACAAAATGATAAAAACCGATGATGCTATAGGAACAAACGCTCATTCTATACATACTTACGTATACAGATAGGCAAACACACACACATATATGGGTAAAACATAAATGTATACACACAGGTACACATAAACGAACCTATATAATATATACATATATATTTTTAGTAAATGTGTATGATGAGATAAAGACAGAAAAACCAAAAAAAAAGTATAATAATAATAGTAATAAAAACACAAAAACAAAAAAAATTACAAGACGACTCAGTACGAATAGTGAAAAGAAAAAAAATTGGAAAAAAGAAAACTACCATTTTTTAATGAAAAAACAAAAAGAAAAAAAATGAAAATTCCGATCAAATTTAAATTGATTCTCTATATATTTTTTAGTTCTCTCTCGCTCAATCTGCATTAAAGCGCACTTCCAATTCAAAGAGAACGATAAATATTGTAAATAAGTTGACAATTAATTGGCTGATGCTATTATGGTAGTGTGGGTGATACACGTTGTGTAAGGAAAAATTCATGCACCAACAAAGGCAAACAACAAGCAAAAGAATAAGAAAAAAGAGAAAATAAATTGTATACAACTTTCGTATAATACTAAAGCGACAGGACATCGAAAAGAAGGAAGTGATATATTATTCATCGGTTCCTTCTTCAATTTTATTGCTTGTCCTATTATTTATATTTTATACCTTTCACAAATCCTGCTCAGAGAGGGATGCTATACTGTGTGCGTCGCAACAATTGATATCCACCAGTGTGCTTACTTGTTTTTTGTTTTATTTTTCACTTGAAGCTGATGGAAATTAGAAGCGTATCCCCCCGATTTACTTGATCAGCCATTTTTACACCTTTCAGTCACTCTCCCTTTCTCTTGCTGCCTGCTATTGTTAAAACTTGATATATATCTTTTCGTCAAATTTGAAACTGTGATGACGACGATGATGAGTGAACACCAAGCACACCAAGAGCTAAATGGAACACATTTTCCTTATATTATACTTTCATCAATTATCGTGAAAATGAACATTTGATGTGAGACGTAAGGATATAATCGTGACAACATTTACTTCATCTAGAAAATGTTCGATGATTGATTTTATTGTCGGTGGTGTATGGCATTTTCAAATGCCTTGTGTTTTATTTTTAGAATTTTCTATATAATATTAATTCTATTGGGACTGTTGTATATTGGTAGGCTCGTATAGGTAGAATATTCGATAATCCATTCTAGTACTTGAACCGTATGATTTAGATACGACTTAGAAATGCCGTATTTTATACCCATCGAATTCGGTGAATCTTTCCGTTGATGGATGTACGAACGAACAAAATCTTGCCACAAGGAATGACGCAATGAGATGGAATCATTTTTGAAAAGAGATCGATAGGAGGATCCATGTTAAATAGAAAAAAAGAACGGTACGAAATTAAGTCATATCTTTGCAGTCAGTTC
>CCAG010009699.1:0-12954 GCA_001077435.1 Glossina morsitans morsitans
TTGTGATAAAAATAAATTATAGGATGGAGTTAATCAGATTGACTTCTGACAAAAATTATTTATTATTCAGTGGCCAAAACAATTTTGTCATTTAGTGGCGTTAACCGTAACCGATCTGGCAACTGAGCCGTCCATATCTATAGTTGACAGGGGTTTACGAATTTTGCATTCATTGTGGTCATGAAAATATGCTTACGGTTGGTTGACGTTGAAATCTGACGTTTTTGAAAATTAAAGTAACGCATAACATTTCGTATATGTAACGTAAGGTGAGAAAAAAAAAGTAAATACGTTAATATAAAGTTGTGTTATTCTGTTATTCCCTTTTCACTTTCCATTACCGGTCATCCTTTAATAATATAAAGTGAATTGTATAAGTGCTTTTAAGTTATTTTTATTTTCCCGTTCTCGTTCTACTGCTTTCATAATATAATTAAACTTTAATTTCTCTACTTAACTAAACGTACTAATAAAAGGATAATGAATGCAAACAGCTTAGGTACGGATAGTTTTCTTTAATCCTTCTCCAACTCTTTCATTCGTCATTTTCGTGGAAATTCTTTAAATATTTCATAAAGTTGCGATGCGTTTATAAAGAATTTTTCATTCACATTAAGTAGAATTTGTTATATATCGTAAGGTTGTTTTTACAACCAGATCTTACACAAATTTTTCTAAAAGAAATTTATATTTCTTTAGCAAATTAACTTAAAGAGAAAGATAGAGAGTGAGAGAGAGAGAGAGAGAGAGAGAGAGAGAGAGAGAGAGAGGGGGGAGAGAGGGAACAGCCTGTTTTCTTACTGCATACAAACTTTCGGCATATCCTGCCTTACATGCTGCTTTACATGCATTATACTGTAGCCTCTAATATTGCCCTTTAAAATGACCCTCGAGTTGACCAACTGATTTGGGATCTGCGAATTTTGTGACCTAGACAATTTTATTATCTCGAGATCCAACTAGTACAATCAAGTTATTCCAATTAGTAGCATTAAAAATGTGTGTTGGCGAAATTATCAGGGCATCTCCCCGCATATTTATGTTCTGTTGACTCTACTATAAGTATTACAATGTTGGTCCGAAAAATGCGACCGATATGTCCATAATCACGTCAGGTCTAGATAAACAAAAAAAAGAAAATAAAAATCACAACCAACAGAAAAAATTGGAAACTATCAGATATAATAACGATTGGGATAACTGAGAAGGAAACAAAAGTAAAAATTAAGAATTGCTTGAAATAAGAGCGAAGTGATATAAAACTAATTTCAATCGGTTTAGTGACGGGCGCGAGATTTCGAGGAATTTTTGACGTCATCATTGAAACGAAAGAAAATCGAAACGTTTTTAAAAAGACCGATAATGAGTTATGAGGAGAGGGTCACGTAAGGTATCGATGCGAGTAAGAATCGTCGTCCAATATAGCTGAAGCTGGACAAACGACAATAAAGCCCAGATTGATGACACGTAAGGCAATGTTTTGTATTTGATAAGATTGGAAGCGAATCTTTAATTATGATGTGCTGCAGCCTGATCAGCTAACTAATTCCATTCATAAACGTTCAAAAATTAATGGGACTAAGGCGTTCAGAAATGATCAATGGAAAAAGCAAGGTCGTTCGACAACACCTGCAGCTTTAACGTGTCGACAAAATTGAAAGGAGCTTGACTGAGAAATTCTGATGCACCTGCTGTATAGATGACTTTGCCATGCGAGGCTATCTTTTTCTTCGTTCTCTTCAGAAGCCTCATAATGCTGAAGAGCTAGCCCCAAAGGCGGGTTCAACAAGCACATGGGTTCCCGTCCTCAATTCCAAAAGCTCTTCATCGATGGCATATTCGTTTTATTAGAAAAGTGAAAAAAGTGTGTAAGGATCAAAGTCGCAAAAGCTGGTTTGGTCGGAGAAGCAGTTATAAGTTACTCCTATGTTTTTAAAATGCGATAAGTATATTTTACTTTCCACTCATTCCTTTTTTAGCAAGCAGTTTGTTATTCTTCTGCGGGTATCATAGGGATGCCATATGCTAGATGTAAGAACGGAATGAAATGGAATGATATCATAGTCGAAATAAGTTAATTGCTATACGTCGAATGTGATCAAATAACCGCTTGGCAAGAGTCATAGTGATTAAAGAAGATTGCACATCCTTCCATGCACTTCCTTCTTGATCGAACCGCGGACTAGGTAACACATCATCGTCCGAAATAAAATCCGTCATCATCAGCTGGGACTACATGCTATAGATGAAAAATTAAGGACATTATTATAGAAGGCCATCCGTTCCGTCCGATGGTCACTGACGCCAGGTCATTTAAGTTAAGCGTACGCATAGAAATTTGAAGTTTTTTAGCCGCTAGTTCTTTATGGGCAATTGCAACCCTTTCTTTATTATTCGAACTATATATTTTGTGAGGACCCAAAGTCGTCCCTCGTTTTGGCCTCACGGATTCTCCGTCTCTAGTGAGGGGAAGGGAGTGCTAGGATTAAGAATAGATTCAGACAGCAATAGGGACAGACTAAGCTTAGAATAGATAGAGGATACGGAATAGCATAGAGTGGAATAGATTAAGCGTAGGCTAAGCGTAGAAAATAAGAATAAGAAAAAGAAGTCGTGCTCTGCCTCGCGCAGAAAAGTGTCGCAGTCTGACTCACGGAGAGCGAGGTTTGTCTATAATTCTACGAATAATAAAGGAATCGGGTCGTTGCACAAAAATAAATTTTCTTGTGTTGTTACTTTATTCGTTCCTGGGCCGCTGAGCTGCTCCGGCCTTAGAAAAGGGACAAGAAGTCCCTCACAATTTTCGTTCGTGTCATAGGTTAATCAATTGAAGGAAAATGCATTATAACGTCGAGAGAGAGTAGGATTCTTCTTCAGGTGAGGAATATAAATATCAAAGATTAAGACGCTTGAAATAACCGCTTAGGCTTACCCTGGTAAACGAATTTAAAATAATTTTTTCCAAGTAGGATAAAATGAAAGCTTCATGAGTTTATCGATCAAGAAGGCTGAGGTAAGAAAAGTGCGCTTGAAGTTTTGGTAAAAAGAACACCAAGGATTTGTTCATATATCTAGATATGTATGTATTTATATAAGAATAAATGACGAAATCAATCTCTAGTGCACATTTGACATATCACTTGATTTTAATGATTTCCCATCACATGGTCTCCTTCAAATTTATCTCTCTCTCTCTGACTATAATACCTTAGAGATTAAACAGATAATTATCCCCCGAGTGAGGCTACTTTTGAAAAGTATGTTTGTTTGTGCATTTAACTGCACATATTCAGCATCTGCAGCTTATTCGACAATACAACGTAAGTCCACATCGCATCGCTTTAGAATTCGCAACAATAGAAAAAAATCTATGAAATCTGTTACGTATTGCAAATAGAATAGTGAAAGACGTGGGCATTCTTGAAGGTGATGTGTGTGTGTCCGTTGGTGACATCAGTGCATTTCATAGCGAAATGGTTTATAATTTCCCTTCTATTCAGTACGTTTTCATTTTGTTTTCGTGCAAATATGCGCAAAATTTACTGAATTAGAAGTTAAGGGGACAACTTTCGTCAAATAATTAAATAATAAAAGTTGTGTTTACTTGCATACACTTTGCATATGGTTGTCGCAGCTTTCATGCACATTCAAACCTAGTGCTTTCGTGCAACGCACATCATTACTTGAAATATATAAAATGCAGTTTTTCTAGCTAACGAAACTTTTCATACGCAAGGTAAACGAATTTAAGTTTTTTCCTTTTGCACTTAAATTACATGTCGTGCGAAAATCTATAACAAAGAAAAAATTTAAGAATTAAGTAATAAAATATTAAATTTTCCTGATCATAATACTTATAATCAACGGACAAGAAAATAAGATAATGAGAAAATTCGAAAACTTTTTTAAAGGTTTCATTACAGGCGACGACATTAAGAATTAAGCGATACATAAAACTAACTTATTCGCTATCACCGAATTATATCCACTAGGTCCGTATACAACTTAGGTTAAACTTTCAGCACTTAATGTCATACGTTTGTTTACTTTCGTTTAGAAAAGTGCTTCCTTCTATCCCATTTTATCTCTTTAGTCGAATCAAAAGGACCTCCCCACAGCGGTTTTTTGAATTGCCAGAGATTAGCCAGAAGAAGAGACATAGCTAAATCAGGCGAATGTGATGGTTGGCGAGATTTACGACTTGAGTTGTTTCGTCTAAAGGAGCTAAAGATTTGAAAAATTTTCATAAGGCAGCGCGAGCCCAATAACCTCCACCGTTTAGTTATCACACGATAATATATTCGGTTTCTAAAACAGCTTTTTTCAGGAGGCTCTCTTCTCGATCACGAATTATGCTTGCGGAACGTAGTGCAATTTTCTTTTCCTCTACAATCAGCTAAAGGCTGTGTAAACATTTAAACGAGATTTGCAGATAAACTTCGAAATCGCGGAAATGAGTTTAAGTCAACATAGCGTATAGACTGACACTTTCATTTCTTATAAATTGCTTCGGCATATACTTTACGGCATTCGTTGAAATCACGATAACGTTTATAAAAAAATTCAATGAAAGAAAAAGAAGAAAAAAAGCAAAGGTACGGAGGAATATTGCTTTTAAAACAAATGCAAAGAATATGCTGGAAAGCAATTAGGTAGCGATAACAACAAAAAATAACTGCAACACAGAAATAATGGTTGAAAGCATCGAATATCCTGAAAGAAAGGAAGACTTATTGTGTGCCATTATGCAATAAAAACAGGCTTCCAATTTGAAACGTTATACACGCGACCAGAACGACATTCGAAATGGCACTGTAACACAACACACAGTGAGTGGGAAAAAGTTTCTTGAGCATGAGAAGCGATATCAAATTTCTCCTTCCTATGGTTTTAAACTGTTTAGTTGTAAGTGCGGATGAAAATCGAAGTAAAGGAAAGTTATCCTCATTTACTCTAGCAACATTTATTATATAAGAAATACAAATACATTCTAAAAATAGTCGAAACATTGTTTCCACATTTAGCTATGCAGGCAAGGTGCTCTTGAGGAAAGGTAAGGATTCTTACTTTCGTGTATCCAATAGAAATCTGTGTTAAAATCCAGACTTCTCCCGGCGTCGTTCTTCTAAATACGCATAGAATTGTTAAAGATCTCGCAGAATTTGAAGCGTCCTTTTATTCTTATTTTTCCGATTTTCTTCCATTTCTTACACCCACCCTCGCACAATGAGGGGTATATCCATTTTGTTAAAACGTTTGTAACGCCCAGAACATAACCCACCCCACAACGTAAGTATATTCTTGGTCACCATCAAATTCGATTTAAGACGTCCGTCTGTCCGTCTGGTTGTCTGTCCGTCTGGTTGTCTGTCCGTCTGGTTGTCTGTCCGTCTGGTTGTCTGTCCGTCTGGTTGTCTGTCCGTCTGGTTGTCTGTCCGTCTGGTTGTCTGTCCATCTGGTTGTCTTTCCATCTGCTTGTCTGTTCGTCTGTTTGTCTGCCCATCTGTCCGTCTGCCCAATCATATAGTATCTGTAGTAAACATTCTCCCGTTAGCGCACATAAAAATATGACCTACAAATTAGAAAAAGAATTTAGAAGTGATTTAAACTTTTCCAAGGCCACGCTTATGAGACAAAATCTCTTATTTTGAAAATAAAAAAAAATCACCTACGCCCTCTCCATATTATAGAGTATGAATCCTTAATCTTTTATTTTGCTTTTGTCTTTTGTTCCGGGATAAAAGTGATGGGTATAAACGATTCGGGCACAACCGAATATTATTTGTTACTTGTTTGATAACTATAGCTTCTTGTTGGTTTTTGCATGGGGGCTATGATAGCGATTAAAGTTGTGATATTTTGCTGCTCGTGGGGTGGATTGAGAAGAAGTATGCAAATGGCGACATCTACCGCTTATTGGAAACTACTATTTTATATAAGATATCAGTTAGTCAATATTTCTAAAATATTCTTAGAACTAGGTGCGGGACCACGACGCATAATATGTGACTTTACTCCTCACAACCGTTCATCTTTAAATTTTTGAAATCGTCACTCGATATATTCTCTGCTGTAGTGCGTTGTTTATGTGATGAGTACTCTCTGCCACGTAATGGCTAAACTTGAACACGCACACGACACTTTCCCATTACGAACTTCTCTTTAGATGAATTGTATGCAAACAATAGTAATCAAGTCGCCAGCATAGGATCAAACAGTATCTGTATATATATATCATCGATAAATATTTTTTATTTTTATTTGTTTTGCTTTGTTTGCTGCAATACTACCGTACCAGTAGATGATGAAGAAAATGACAAAGTTCTCATATGTGCAGCAATGATGCCGTATGATAAACGTTGTTAATACAAAGAGAAATTATCATTCATGTACTAACATACATATATCTTCAATTTAAATATGACCTTATCTTCGGTCTATGGTGATATTGTAGTTTCCGTTTATGGTTTCTCCTTTAAATTGCTAAACAGTGTGCTGTAAATATTGTATACGCAGTTAACATGCATGCATGAATGTATGCTGTCTGTGGAAAGCTATAAGAACATACGATTTTTGAGTGCTACTCGAGCTTTTTCATATTTTTCTCGTTCTCTGTTACAAGTTGTTTAGATCACAATATCGACCATTTATAAGATTAATTGTTGTTGATTTTAATTTCCGTTTGCTGAAAATTTAGTGAACTTGTGCTTAAAAGTTTTACATAAAGTAATGGAAACGAAGAAGAAATCTATTCGCTTTTTATTATCCGCAACTTGTTTTGTTGTAGTACGTGTAGAATGGAAATAATCAGACGATTTGTCTACAACACCAGCTGAGCGAGAAACGAGGATCACAAATCGTCGTTTTCTAAATCGATATAAACTTGCCTGTCTGTCCATCCGCCCGTCCATGTAAATTTGTACTCAATCTACAGGTCGCAATTTTTGAGATATTCTAATGAAATTTGGTACACTGATGCGCTTTGAACCAAAGGTAAATGCTATTAAATATGATTCGGATCAGAATACTTTTGCAAGCACTTTCCGTATAAAGTCTTATATTGAAAAATCGTTATATGACTATAACTGTATTAAGCGCAGTAATGTAGTGTATTTAATGATCCGTAACCATAGTATTCCTATTATTATCATTCATGTTTGGCCACAGAAATCAATTCTAAGACCAAAGTCTTGAAGCACTAGCATTGAAGGTTATCGGCTTTATTGAAAACTCTACCGTGCCTGAGATTTGAATACATTCGACTATTGTGTTGTTAGTCGAGATCTTTTGCCTACCCGGCCACTCAGGCGGATAAGTACGTTGTTGTTAAAGATAGTCGACTATCGACTAAAGATAGTCGTTAATTACAGTCATAGTATTGAGCATAACGCAAAGTAAGTTAAAGTAAGCATTATAAAGTGCTTAGCAACCTTAGTATACTGGCTTTGCTGCCTTATATAAAAGAATCTCTTCATTGTACTTAAACGTTCTAAAACTCAAGATGCTTTCATATCTTAAGATAGTTAAAACGAAACACATAATTGAACAACGGAAGGATGGAACGAACTAACTTTTAAAATTTTCAAAATGAAACTTGAAAACCTTTGCAAATATATTAAGTGTATTTTGATTGCTTTGCAAACGAATTCATTTTCTGCATCGCATGGCAAGTGATGCGATGTCAGGTGAAGTGGGAGGAAAGCATATCTTTTCATTTTATCTTTTATTTCCAATCACATTAGCGACGACTTTTACTATGACTTTCGCAATTGATTTAATCAATAAACTGCTTCTATAGCATTATATAATATAATGTAATTATTTTTTTTTAAAGATTTCCTAAAATATCCGTCAAAAAAATGATGGAAATCAATCGTTAGGTAGTTTACCGGGTATTTGAACTAAAGGAAAAACGCACGAAAATGTACAGGTAAGAAATGAAAAGAAGAAGAGGAAAAGTACAATAAGGAAATTTGACAGGATTATTTTTGGGCGTGTTTATAGCTCATCCACGCCCATATTCAAATAAAAACGAAAAGAATGCTGCAATGTAAGGCATGTAGTGGACAAGAACAGCGAAATTTTTAACGATTCTTGAATGCATCGAATACTGCATAATCCATACTTCAATGGCTCAATGCGTTAAAAAAGTCTTAACACGAAGAATTTTTAGCAAAATTAACATTTCAAACCAATCAAATATAATCATTGTAAAGCTCTTCAAATTTCGCGTCAAGATTTTCTTATTTGTGAAGCAACAGACGGACCATAACAGTATGAAATTGTACGGAAACACTTTATCATATTTACAATTAAACGAATATACCACTGCTTATACAGGTAGACAGCTCACGCAGTGTTTTCAGTGGTAGTTACCATTAGTGAGATTAGTGCGTACGTCCTCTTCCCAAGAACAATTACATCTGTGACACTGATTCGTTGTTTGTTTAATTAATAGTTTACGGGCGATAAATATGCAATGAAAATTTCTACTAAAAGCAGTAGCGTGTTACCGTACGTATGAGTGTTGCAAGTAAACGTAGATAAACCATTTAAAGCCCTCTAAGATAATGTATTTGAAACACTCATCCGACCTCAGGTTTAATTTATCAGCTTAATGCTAAACAATGACGATTGCGACATATAACAGTGGCCACAATATTTACGACGTTACAATAAAAAGCTAATAGGAACAGGACAGTCGTGCAAGACCGACTATTACACACCCTACACTACATTGTCTAACACGATTCCCATTTTTGTACACAATTACTACAATTTTCATCACCACTCATTATAATGTAGACTTTTGTGCCTTATAAAGGATCAATTTTCGTGAAGATTCTTATTAGGATAGAAACCAGAAAATACGCCGAGATGGTCCAAATTTGGTACACTTCATTTTTTATGTTAAATTACTATTATGATATGAACTTCAGTTTATATTATATAAAAGGGGATTCAAAAATTGCTCCAGGCGGTGCAAAGTTTTCATATCAAAATGCTACTACTCAGCCACCTTTAGCGAGAAATTTTGAAAATTACAGTTTGTTCCATGTAACAACTTTTCAGAATAGGGCGGTGGTCGAAAAAGTGGACTGATCCGAACCATTTTTAATAGCGTTCGTTCTTGGGTCAAAACACGTCACTGTATCAAATTTCATCAAAACATCTCAAAAATTGTGATCTGTAGTTTGAAGAAAAGTTTGGCCACGCGTCAGGCGGGCAGACGAACAGACAGGCTTAGATCAATTCAGATAATGATTCTCGATCGATCAGCATAATAAAAGCTAGGTCTACCTTAAGCCCTTCTGCGTGTTACACACGTCCACACTAACTGAAGGGTATATCCCTGTACCAAAAGTGGCGTAGGGTGTAAAAACGCCATTCTGCTAGAACTCTGCTAAAATTTCGAAACATAAGCTCATCAATATTCCATGTGTCAAAAGAGGGGACGTGGAGTGATTGTATTATTATCTTTTACTAAACGGCCATGAAGGACACAACCACAGAAACAATCAAAGTAATAAGTTGCGTCATTTAGGAATAAAAATGATAGTTAAGTACGCTTCACGATTTTTTCGCAGAACTTTTGCTATAACTTTATGGATAAAAAACATTGAAACCCGTCTTATCCGAAAACAAGTCAATTTCCTTCAAAAAGGTTTGTCCTCAACAGAGAATGTCTGAACGAAAATCCGATTGTCGACTAACAAGCCTGGCTACCACTTTTCGTGACCATCAGCATGATGACGTTCAACGTCTCATTGAAAAACTTTTCCAAGACACATTAACAATAACATTGAACGCTCCACCCAGTCCAGCTCCTTGGGATTAACGATAATTGCAATCGATTGAACAGACTTTCCTTCATCAGAGGAATTATTTTGTACCCTAATTAACTATAGGGTGCTCATTTTGCATCTCAAGCAATGTGTGTTTGTCTTACTTACATTCCTTTATGAAACAATTGGGAAATTCATTTTCTTGCATGTTTGTGTTTCGCGGTTTTCATACTATTTTATGAAAACAATTCATTTTATTGCTTTATGATAAGAATAAGAGGTTTCTCTCTCTCTCTCTCTCTCTCTCTCTCTCTCTCCCTTGTTGTCAGGTATGTCAGGCAAGCAATTGAAACATTTTTACAATGTTACACAATTATTTAGGTCAGTTTGCCTTTTTACGTTTTCTCTGCTCTTTTTCTTTTTTGCACGATTTTGTGGTTTTGTCACGAATTTTTTTTTTTGCTACGCAATTTAAAATTTCCCTTTTTTTTACTTACTATAACTATTCTTATTCGCTTTTAAAAAGCTATTGCAAAGGCAAAGGGGGTCGCCTTCACAAGCACCTCTGTACAATTGGAGAATTTTGATATGCCTTTTGAAAATATCAACTCAAAGAGAAGGGCAGACCTGATTATGATTAAACAATAGAAACGTCAAAAACACACAATCGTTTTCCATCACTTTTCGCATAGTAAGAGAGTAAGGAAATCAAACCAGCAGAAAAATACAATTATAAGCATTTTTTCCGTCCAGATTCCAAGAAATTACCTACTGTATGACACTATTGTCCGCTGAGCAACAATTTTGATTTCTCAGTTCGAGTAGGTTTCTTGTGTATCTTGCGTATATCGCTTATTTTTCACTGGATATTTACAAATCGTTAGAAGCCTTTGGGCATAAGGTGGCACTTTTAACTGCCACTGTATATTTCGTTTATTATTGCGATCCTTTTTCATATCCCTCACCGAAGGATGAGAGACATTTTGTCAAAACGTTTGCAACGCCCAGAAGAAAACACCACATACCCCACAAATTACATTTATTCTTGGTCAGCATCAAATTCTAAATCGATTTAGGCATGTCCGTCTGTCCTGTTGTGTGATATCTGTTGTATAGGTCTACTACCTATCGACTTAAAGTTTGGCAGAAACATTGGAAGTTCTTGCACGCAGGTTAGTCTTGAGAATCGTCTAAATTGCTCGAAGTACACGCCCACACGGTTTTCATGTAAACTGAGAACACTTCTGTTTTTTAAAAGAACTAAGAAATTGGTTTTTGCTACCCATAAATTATAATAGATTCCTCATCGGGGTTTAACATTCGCACCTGACATGAAGCCTTAATCAGACGGATTGCCTACAACCATCGGCAAGTAGTATAGTTCAATTGGGGACACCTCGAAGAGTAAGGGGGCCTTACTGCCCTGTGGTACCGAATTAGAAAATGGATGTGGGCCATTTTCTTACTCACTGGTTTGCGTCGAGGCCTATATAAATACCTCTTGGCGAAACTTCGGAGTAATCACCGCCACCACGAAGGGCCGTACCCAAGTTTCTTTGTGCATCTTTCTGTCAGGGGCAATCCTACTTTTGGACAAACTAATACCCGTGGACACGCACTAAATTTTATGGCTTATCGCTCGTACAGAACTTAGACCATGCTATACAGCTTTGGGTGATTTCTGTACGCAGCCGTAGCCGCTCTTGCTTTCAGACTTTCCACATGTCCCGGTAGGCCATCCAAGCACTCTCCTTTCTCGAGGAAAGAATGCTTGCCATAGCTTGTCATAGCACAGCGCCTCATGTGGTTTGATGACCCCCATAAAAGAGAACCAAAAGGGAGAAAATAAATGCTCTCTTTTCATAGAAAAAATAGGCGAGAGCCATAAAAACAATATGTTTATAGGGAGTACCACGAAAAGGTGGGGGTTTCGACATCTCTATGCTCACCCATTGGAGATCCCATTGTTCCGCTCCACTCATAAATTATAACAGATAAATAATAAAATATAAATAAATATAAAAACTTCAACGCGTATTCTAACTGCACAAAAATGGGAAAAATTGACCACGCCTACCCAATATTGTAGTATATCAAAATTAACATTTTGTTTCAATGTCTTTAAAAAGCCCATGAAGTATATGAATTCTTTGCCAGTTTCAAATTTGTAATGCACCTAAATATGTCCGTCTGTCTGTGTGCGCAAATGTGTAGCATTTGTGGTAAAAAATTTTCCAAACTAATTTGGAAGTAACTTAAACTTTTCCAAGCACAAGCCCGTCACGCCCACACGCCTGAGCGGCAAAAACTTCTATTTTGAAAATAGAAAACATCAGCCGCTCCCACTCCATATTATAGAGCATGAAAATTTAGTTCTCCCCATATATTTTTTAGGATTGCGGCAATGGATAGAAAAGATTCGGTTACAACCGAATATAAATTTCTTACTTGTGAATGGTTATTTTGTGCTGAGTTATTTCGAGGTTTCAGGCTACTCTTAAAATATTTCCCATTAAAATCGCGCACATTTTTCTCGCGGCACTTATAGTCATTATAAGCGTAGCAACGGTCCTTTGCTAAGTAATTAAATAAAGTTTGCTGCTGAAGGATTTTTTATGAAATTCATTAAAACTACAATTTTATATTTTTCGTATTGTTATAATGTTTACATAGTTTAAAATATTCGTTGTTCTTTAGAAGGTAATAATGAAATGCTATTGTTATTGTAAAACGAATCCATTTTATTACAAGGAATTATTTTATTACCACAATGTAAAAAAAAAATGTATTTGAAACTAAAATTATAAATATAAAAGTAGTATAGAAAAGGAATAAAAGGTATCATTAAAGAAAATTGCATTTTATACCCTATACTACTTGTGGTACTGGGTACATTAACTTAGTGCTGTCGTGTGTAACATGTAGAAGAGCTTAAGATGGATCCGCCTTTTATTATACCAATCCATTCAGAATCATTATCTGAATTGATCTAAGTCTGTCTGTCCGTTTGTCCGTCTGATTTATCTTACAATAAACTTGTATTCAAGCGAGAGGTTGCAATTTTGTAGATGTTTGATGAAATTTGGTACGTATCGTGTTTGTACTCAAGGACGAACGCTATTGACGAAATGGTTCGGATCGGTCCACTTTTCGACCACCGCCCTATTCT
>CCAG010009702.1:0-15657 GCA_001077435.1 Glossina morsitans morsitans
CTAAGCGTAGCGCGTGCGGTGCGAGGCGTTTGCAGATGTTCAAAGTATTTATGAACGATCAACTACACAAGTACATGTGTTCTTCAATTACGCAGATAGCTGAAGATTTGGAAGAGCACCTTTTAAAATCATTCTTTCAAAACATGTGAGTCAGAACAACTAAAACAAATTTATCTCGCAATCCTGAAAATATAAGCGCGGCCTCACACTGTGTTTGCATCCTCTGGCCTTATTCTTGTTTATTGCAATAAGATCTAATTTTTAGCATTTTATAATAAAAGTTTTTGCAAAATAATGATTTGACGTAGAAATTTGATGTAATAAGTTTAAGCCCAACCAAAACTCTGCATAGATAATAGCAAGTAAGAAAGTTGTCTTCCGCTGGGACCGAATCTCGTATACTCACCATTAAAGTCTTCGATGTCCCATGCTTTATTCTAATTGTCATAAAAAAGTGAATGCAATAAAATGTATCCTTTCTTTTATTACACTAAAAGCTATTCTCTCGTTACGTCAGCCACAATTAATTTAGAATTAACACACTTACCTTGGCGCCTTCTACTCACCATGTGCTTTTATTTAATACCCATATCGTCGGTATTAATAAGAAAAAATTAATACAACAGGACGTGTTGTCCACCATATATATCCCACGATTAACACATTTTTAGGCAGATAATATATCTTCACTTGGAGATGCGCAAAATAGTTTTGAACATTCGGTCTTGTTTACCTTATGATTAATAAAAAAAATTTTATCACTTGTAACTTTTTGTGAACATAACGATTTTTTCCAATTTTCCACATAAATAGTAGTTTTTGTAGTTGTGCCCCATTTTGGCCCATTTTCAACACCAACCTACACGCAAAAACTTCCAATATTTCCAAATATGGAAAAGAAATAAATATAGCAGATGTATAACTCGGAAATAGTAATAAAAAATTAATTCAAATAAAACGAAGGAATGAATATAAGCAAAAAACGAAAAAAAAACCACAACCTAAGCTAATTTCTAACCTTATTAAGGCTCAAAATAAGAATTTCTGAATCTTTACCACTTCGCACGATGAATCATCTGTCATTGATCCACTAATTTTAAAAAGAAGGACGTTTATGAAGCACTTGAAGCGAATAAATAAATTCGGCGAGTCATCTGCTGTTCATTCGCTGATCCACAGAAGATGAAGAAGAAGAAACAGCTGTTTCATATTAACGAAATAAGTTTCAGCACTCGCTAAGCAAATGTCCTCATAGTGTAAATTCACAAAGATGAATGTTTGTGAACGTTTCTATTTTTGGAGGGAAAATTTGCGAGCAATTGTTTAAGTGGCCTTTGCGGTGTGTTTCTCGGATGTTCATCTACTCGAAGTTACAAACTTAATTTTTATAAAGCACAGCAAGTGAGAAAGAATAATAATGGCGCAATCCTCAATAACATCATTTTTTACAACTCGTAAACGAGCTATAGCTGGAGATATTGTTAACACAAAGACGCTGGTATGTACTCAACTTACTACATTTATTTCTTTTAAACTTCTTGGAAAATACCTTGATCCCATAAAATCGGAAAGTTTAGGAGATGTCGGTTTGCAGCATTCGCAACTGAGACAAAAAAATTAATTTTAGAAATTATTCTTCCTTTAGAAAGAATCAGAGGCAAAAAGTATTATTAAAATTGCATCCCATCATATTTAATAATTTCGTGGTTTATTTTAGTCTTTGTCACAGGATATAGATAATGAGCGGCAGCAACATCATAATGTGTCAAACCTTAAGCAGCAAACTGGAATGCGCACCCGTTCTGGACGGGTAATAAAACGCAGTGGTTTTCAAGATACCGTTGAAATAGCGGAGTGTCGTGTTTCTCCTCGCAAAATAAGCAAAGTTGAAGGAGTAACCAAAGATCAGAAGAAGGTTCCGATATTTTCCAAAAAAGGTTGTTTATCGCCAAGAACGACCGTGAGAACTGTTGCCAAGAGTAAACAGAAATTGAATGAAATAACACTCTGTCCTGCCAACAACACATTGGTAACAGATTCAACAACGAAAAATAGCGCCTTTCATGATGAAAACTCCCTTAGAACACCTACCAAGCAGGTTATAAAAATTTGTGAGGCACCAAAACCGGTGGAATTAAAGTCGTTGGTTAAGAAGGAACTTAATTATGATGAGATTAAAACAAAAATATCGAAAAGTGCTAAATTGCAAGAGCTTAAGGCTTCGCTCGCAAGAATACAAGAAATTGAAAAGACACGGAAGATTCAAGAAGAAAAGGCGCGATCAGTGCCTGCCAAAAAAATCACAATCGCACAGTTAAAGGAATTTGACACCGCCCAGTTGGAAGTGTTCAGTAGGTAAGATGAACTCTTTTAACATGAAGAAGAATTGAATACTTTAGCTTACTACCATGCACAGACACCGCTACTATTCACTGGAAAATAGTTGCCCTCGAAGTTACTTGCGCTTCTAAACTTTTCTTATATTCCATTACCAATGAAATATTTTGTTTCGTTTTGTAGACCAATTTTCGTTAGAAACGCAAAAGTTTTAAGCAACAAGTCTGATATTTTTTATTTCCATTGCATTCTATAAGTCATATTAGCTATGAAGCGCATTCTTAATGAAAAGATAGTCTGAATTGTGTTAGGTATGTGCCATGCTTATGACGAAGATCTGAGAAGATATCTAAAATTTCCGGAGTCAAGAAATTGATAATAACAAATATTTTTTTTCAGTCCCTCCAAAGTGTTGAAGACACCTACTAATACGCCGCCATCGACACCTGGCAAAAATGAGCTTATGTCGACACGCCATACCGATGTTTCGAAAAATCTTCTATTTAGTCCTTCTAAGGACGATTCACCTTCCAAGATGGTTGTGGTGCCGGCATATCACCGTTTTCTGAATTTGACTAAAGCTCAGAAATATGAGCAACTACACTTACCATTTAAATATCGTCATTTATTGGAGATTTTCAAAAGCTTGGATACAGTTTGCGCTATGCTTCATAATCGAAAGGAATGCATTACATTCAAGAAACTAAAACCGCCGGTACAACGAATGTTGCGTAAAAATTTCAATGAAAAACATTTGGCTCAAATCAAAACTATTTCACCGGACGCTTACATATTCACCCAAACGAAAATGCGTAATTATGGATCAACATCTAAGACCGATTACTTTCAATTGGTTATAACACCAAAACTTGGGAATGTGGTTGAACCGCAGACATTGTGTAAAGTTGACGAAAATAACATATTGGCCGCGGCGGAAAATAGTGCCATGAATCCACAAATAATAACCCAACGCTTACAACATTTTCACCTTGGACTATTGCAACGAGTAAAAGACGAACATGATAAATTTTTGAAATCATTAAATCCACCACTTTCCATACCTAAAGAAAAAGTTACACGTTGGCATCCGGATTTTGATTTAGAAAATTGTCCAGATATTGAATTAGCACATTTGCCGCAACCACCAAATGTGCAAAAGTATTCTTCGGCAAAAGATATTTTGTTGACAAGTCGTAATTTATTTCATAGCAACATTCGTGAAGGAAAGGTAATGGAATTCAACGAGAATAAACAGAATCAAACCGAAGAAACAATAAATCTTAAGAAGCAGCACGATTTCAATGATAATAGCAAGGCTGAGACAGGACTTGAAACAAAAGAAGAAAATAAAACAGCGGATCTTATAAAAAGCACTGATTTACTAAAAGGCATTCCCAAAGCTTTGTTGGATAAAATTCGGGCTAAGGAGGCAGCAAATGCGGTAGAGGCGATGACTCGACGGCCTTCGCAAACTCAAGAAGCTGTGCAGTATTCACGTCTACCCGAGTTGGCACGTTATTTGCGTAACGTTTTTGTCACTGAACGTAAAGGAGTTTTAACTCAGGAATTTATTATTAAGAAAGTTCAAAATAGTTTTCGAGCTTGCCTCAGTTCACAAGAGATACAGCATCATCTACAATTGATAGCCAAGGAAATGCCGACATGGTTAGCGTTTCATGACGTTCGTAAAACTATGTATTTAAAGATCAATAAGGAAATGGAATTGGCTGAAGTGATCGAACGTCTAGAGTCCGTGGCGAACAGCAAAAGTAAAGTTTAGTATAACATTGAAAAAGTATTGAATGATGACTTAATTAATTTGATTTAAATGTTTTACGTTTTGTTTTCATTTGTCTTTATTCTAACATAATGAGCATTAAATTTGCGCAAGCATCCCACTTGTTTCTTTC
This sequence comes from Glossina morsitans morsitans, assembly GCA_001077435.1. NCBI lineage: Eukaryota > Metazoa > Arthropoda > Insecta > Diptera > Glossinidae > Glossina > Glossina morsitans. Next base: position 4,248 of record CCAG010009702.1, read on the forward strand.
CTAAGGTTAAATGTCATTTATTTGTTTAATGTAATGAAGGATAAGTCGAATATTTCCTACACGTCTGTCAAATAAATAATGCAGGAGAAATAATTCGGTTAGACAATTTTGGTTACAATTACTTCGTTTGTCATCAATGCTGAACACAAATCTATACGGCGATATTCTAAATGTAAACGTAGATAAAGATAGTCAAGAGGAAAAACAGGCAAGTTTAGGTTTAGTAAAATTTCCATTTGTTGCCAGAATAATACATAAATAGATAAATTATATCGCTTCGGTACCTTATATAATTTTCGACGGGACCATAACTAAGTAAGGAAAAGTTACGACAAAGTTGTATTCGCGAGCTTGACTCTCAGCGTAGCTATAGTGAACTTGGTAAAGACATGGCAATGGGCGATTAGACACACAGCCACTAGGATACGGTCACTCTCTCCCCATTTACCGTCGTGTTACACTTATAGCCGACGACATCCTTTGAGTAATCGTTCATAAAAATAAAAAAACGTAGGGACGAGGAGTCATGAGGAATAAATCTGAATACTTTTAATCAATTCTTGAATGTCAATTTCGTGAGTTTCGTAACCATATCCTGTAAAAGAAACTACACTAGAAGTCTCAGATTTCATTTCATTTTACGCGCTTGTTCAGTACTACGTCACTGTGGTTGTTTTCATTCATCGTTATAATTCTCAGATACTTTTTCTCTTAAAATTAATTATATATATGAGATTATGATTTCGTAGGTACGTGTAGTTTGAAAGGAGAGCAAGTTAGCACTCCCCTAGACAAGGATGGAATCACATAAATGACTGGAAAAGGCACTAGACGAGTTCCAGTCGCCAATTTTTTTTTTAAATACGCTTTATTAGGTGATTATCGAAAATGTTTGTTGACGGCCAAGAAGAGTGGTTAGTTAATTTTAAATCGTTGAAAACAATTTCGAATTACATTACCGGCGCTTCACTCAGCAATATTGCACAACTACCTTAATAAATACTTCTGGTTTTTACATTCCTGACAACTATCTAACTTACGTGCCATTCGAACGTTTAACAAAGCAAGGACGTTCTGTAGAAATTGTTTAACATTAATGTAATTTTTTAATTAACAACTTAACGAACTAAAATAAGCCCCTAATAAAATACATTTGCAATTAGAAAAATACCAAATGCTGCACGCAATACTGTAGAAGATAAGGGAACCAACATGAATTTTACAAAATGGTTTGCTTATTCTTCGTTGCTGCTATTAGTAGTCACTGAGGAGTTAGTTTCATCATCATCCAGCAGTGGTGTATCTTTCTGGCCAGACTGTTCCCCCTCCTCCTCATCATTAAAGATTTGCGTTAGCATTTCCACCAAATTTTTGGATTCTTCGAATAATTTCTGCGAAGTTACAATTTCATCTCGTAAACATCCAATGCGTTCTTGTAACTGTTGGTTTTCTTCTAAAGTAATATCTAATGCTTCCTGCCTTTTGATTGCCAATCTTTCCCAATAGTACTCGCTTAATTTATCGTCAGTGTTGGTGAGATCTTTTTCAGTGATTCTCTTTTTCGCCACTTCGTGATCATCTTCATTGTATTCAGAAATGGTTCGATTTTCAAGGCTTGTTCCTTCTGCCTCTTTTCGTTTGAGTGCTAATGTCTCCCTATCGCTTTGGGGATCTATGGTCGACTTTAAACGATTTAATTTATCCAGAACAGGCCTACCGGTAAGATGTTCATTGTCGGTAGCCAAGACTTGTACGATCTGCAAAGTTCTACGTTGATTTTTGAGATGTTCTTCCTCTTCGGTTACAGATTTTTTTCGAGTAAGGACACTAGTTGTTCGACAGTTGTTAGACATTTTCTCGCAATATCTTAGGAAGAAAATTAATTTTATAGATGTCACTTTTTTCAAGACTACTATATAGTTTTTTCCAATAGATTGTTTGAATTCTTTGATTTTTTTTGATGTATTTTTATTGTGTGGTTTGCTGTTTGGTTTAACGTGAAGTTGGCTGTTAACTACATATATCGTATATAAACAAAATATTATATTATTATATATCGTACATACCATAAAGTAACTTTTCGCTATGGTAACATTATTTCAATAAAATTGTCACTTTTTTGCTGAATTTTCCACACAAAATTTATTAATACCGCATTGTATGATTCGGTTTGTTTTTTTTTTTTTGGTAGTGTTCTGTGAATGAAGCATAAAAAATTATGTTAGATATAAATGTATAAATAAATGACAAACATGGACGGTAACTGATTGCGGCTTTGGTCTTTCAACTACAAAATTACATGAATTCATAGATAATAGCACTATTAATTCTCATATACGCAATGTCTTGTTTCTAAAAGTAAGAGCACCAAAGTCGTTCAAAGCTGACTCTTAGATACGCCACGCCACTTCGCTTAATGTTTCCATGATAATACACCAAAAATTACATAATGTTTTGTGTGATGTGATTTAAATAGTGTCTTGTACACAATTAGCACAGAAACGCACCCATAACCAGTACGGGACCAAATTGCAAGTGAATGCCTAAGCCATCGCAAACATGCAAAAGCTTGGTAACCGATACAATAAACAACACCAATTAATTTTCGAATCATAATGAGATGAGCTGCTTTGAGTGACGACAGACGTCACGGGAAATTCATACAAAGTGATGAAGTTAAGCAGAACCCTGAATGGTCTGTTGTGCAGATAAAAGCTTATCCATTTCACTAAGTAGAAAGCGAAGCGGCATAGAGTTTGAAGATCAATAAGTTAACTAAGTTTTACTAAAATCAGTATATACAACATCCGTGCGAGAGTCTCTAGAAAAAGCTTTGAAAACATGGCAAGTAAACTCTGTGATGTGCAAGTAGAAGCTGGGTTTGTGCTTTTTCCTGTCTGACTAAGCTCAGCTACAATCACATTTTCTTTCCTTTTTTCTTTTCGTATTCTTTTTTTTTTCTATATATATATATATATTTTTTTTTTCGTAAAAAAATTTTAAGTCAATAATAATCTAAACCCGTCCGCGAATTGTTGTCCGTTAGTCAGTACCCATGGTCGTTTTCCTATGCTCATAGGCACACACACACATATACAACGTCTTCTGGGAACCTGTAGGATGCTTAGTTTTTTCCAACATTATAATGCCCTGCCTTAATCTTATTTGTTTACAACTCCTACCGCCAGTAGGGTCCACAATTTGCAATAAGGAGATTACGGCGACAGTGGCAACACGACAGCGACACATTGAAGATGATTGCATGATAGAAAGCGTATGAAGACGGCCACCATCAATTGAGGTTATGAAGCCCAACACAATAAGTTTTGATTAGGTCCCAAAGTACATGCACATGTTTACCATTGGTTTGAAAGAATTCTTCTCAATATTGTTTCAATTTGGATTTATTGGACTTCTTACAAAATTTTTGGCCAATTTCGAGATGCATAAACCTCCGCATTTTCTTTCTATATTTAGTTTCCTTGTCCATTAACTTTCGGATCCTAGTTGTCTGCCGTTTTTTCACTTTTGCTTATCTTTTTATAATAAAGGCAATCGTAAAAAAACGGGTACACAAATTCGGTTCAAAGAAATCGCTTTTAAAATTATATATATTTATGTGTGCGATATTTAACACAATTAAGTTCCCATATGGAAAACGGCAACAACGTGCGAAAGGTATTTTCTTCAAAAATGAGTTTATCGTTTCAATTACTTTTACATTATTTATTTTTTCTTCTTTTTTTTACAATTCTTTACTGTTTAACTTACGATTGATTCAAATTACTCCTTAATTATCTTATAGAATCCGTAATAATCAGGAATAGAATAGTATTAACAACTGTTTACTGCACTCCCGCCTTTTTTGATCTCCTTTTTACTTTTTTTAAAACCACAACAAAACTCGCCGAAAACTATTCTCATGCAACGCAGACGGACTTCGGACTTTGTTCTCTTTTCATAATTCTCTTTCTCAATTCATCTTTCTACAATTTCGTCCATCAAATATACTCCCAATGAAGCAATACGAATACGAAGCATACGAATTGAAAACAATTCGTTTGCGCGTGCCATATCCAATCACCTTTTCTATAAAATAAATAGCACATTTATCTTTAAAGCCCTACCAGAGGCTTCCTTTAATTCCTGGGAAATCAAACTTCTTTATAGACTCATTTACGATAAAGTATATTTAAAAATGATTCGTGCTATACCATGTGATATCTGTGAAGTTTGTGATATTAGCGAGTCTGCTGAACATCTAATTCTCATATGTCACAGGCTTGATGGTATTAGAAGTTCTTTTAGCTTTTTTAAGTTGTATGGCATCCTTCGCGTTCTCTTTGCAGCACAATATGTACGTCATCTCGGGGCTTTCTTGGAAAAGCGAATTTATCTTTTTAATTCACGAGAATAATTTTTTTTTACGTTCAATCACAATTTGTCTCCATAACATGCTTTTTCCAAACCAAGGTTGCAACGCTATTTTTACATCACTTTGAATCACTCAGGAATCTATATACATTTCATGTGTTATATACATTTCTTGCAATTAATTACTACTGATTATTATCTGGACATATAAGCCACAAATCTTCTTGCCTTACTTCATCTTAACTTAAGATTCAAAAAAGAAAGAAATTACCGACTATAGAACGGGACTTGACGGCGACGACACGATAACAGAACCAATGTCGATCACAATATGTTAGATAAATATATATAAAAGCGCTACTAGTCGCTACACCAAAGCCTAGGTTATTTCGAAACACTTCTTTCAAAACGAAAAACTTATTACAAAATTTATATAAAGCTCCAACAAAAAAAAAGACTATTTTCGATCGATATATGTACTATTTGGACTATTTTTAAATAACAAACGCTTTGCTTACGGATATTTCTGCATAATGTTAGATATTCGGCTCTCCATTACGCTAATATTTATCTGTTGTCAAAATAGAAATTTCCCTTTCATCCATGCTTTATTGTTGTGCTTGCTTACTTTTCTTAAAGATATCGTTTGAGTGGCAGTATTCTGCTCTTAGTCAATTATCTGTGGGCGGTATTTACATAGAGTTCCACTGTGTAAGAAAGCTATAGCTTTTGTTCCATTTCACGCTGCTGGTCCTAACACAAGCTAGCTTGGGACAACGTATACGAAAATTATCCGACCTACTTACACTTACTTACAACTTCATTCATTATTGCTGGTCTCGTTTATTGGTAATTTATAATATTGGTAATTTCTCTATATAACATTGTCATGTATATATTGTTACGAAATTCGCTTTTCTCGAATACAGTTCGTATCACTAGATCGTGGATATTCTTTTTAAGAGAAATATACTTGCGAGTTTTCACTTCAAGTTTCTTTATTTGTATCAATTTCTTTAAAGCTAGGATTATTTACATTTTACTTCGACAATACTCTCGACTTCTCCACTCTAATATTCTTTTTCGGCTCAAATGTTCTTGTCCGACAGACTCTGCCATCCGCAAATAGTCTACTTATATACATTTTTACAAGCATATTACTATTACCTAACTTCAAGGCTTCAATTTTAATCCGTTAACCTGCTTTTCTGCTAATCATTTTCCCCGGCCGCCAGCTGCATGACGCGCCGCGAATGCGCACTTGGATTTTTCCTCTTTATGGAATTTATTATTTAGGAAAATCAATTAATTGGAATGAACTGGACTTGGGATTTCCTCAACAATATATATACATCTATATAACAGCTCTTAGATTCCCGTATTATATACAACTTCATATATTATATACAAGTTCATTATGTCTGTTTGTATATACCTTATAAATAGTTTATATACGTTACACTCTTTCAAATACACATGCCCACTTTATAATTTTCGTATATCGGTCTGTTTTCGATTACGCTATATTCTTTAGACATTTTCCTATATATTCGGTGTTTGCAAAAATTTTAATCAAAAAAGTTTCCACCATTTTCTACAACATTTTACAATACTTTTGCCAACATGATCATATCATGTGGAAAGAATTTATATCGGTTTAGCAGCGATCCACCCACCAAACCCATTTTCACACTTCTTCAACTTTGCCAATCATCCTTCCGTCTAAAAAATAATCCTTTGAGGAACTGTAGTAACTGTACAATAAATGCGATCATATACTAATACAGTGAATTTTTCGAGAAAAACATTAAAGCGGTATTTATAACAGAAGTTTACAATGAAGCTAATGTTTTCGGGAATTAAAAGAGCCCAAAGCGTCGCGCATAACTTACTTGTCCTACTGGTATTAGTGCTACGCATTTATTTTCTTTCCTATTAATTTATTGTTCTTTTGAGCGATTGTAATATAAAGATCTACAACATTCCTAAAAAGAAAAAAAAAATAAAGCAAACAAATCAAACAGCAAATTAAAGGTCTCATTAAACAACTATAAATTTTCTTGCAACGAACGATTAGCCCTGGCTATAGAAGGGAAAACCCTAAGTAACGTTACAATTGCTAAGAGAACCACAATTGATTCAATAATTATTCATAAAAAATTTTCATACATTTGCGAATCGTTATGGGGCGGCCGGTCGAAAGATTGCGTTCAGGGAAAAATAGGATTCTTTAGCGTCAGCTTTAGCTAAGCGTAGCGCGTGCGGTGCGAGGCGTTTGCAGATGTTCAAAGTATTTATGAACGATCAACTACACAAGTACATGTGTTCTTCAATTACGCAGATAGCTGAAGATTTGGAAGAGCACCTTTTAAAATCATTCTTTCAAAACATGTGAGTCAGAACAACTAAAACAAATTTATCTCGCAATCCTGAAAATATAAGCGCGGCCTCACACTGTGTTTGCATCCTCTGGCCTTATTCTTGTTTATTGCAATAAGATCTAATTTTTAGCATTTTATAATAAAAGTTTTTGCAAAATAATGATTTGACGTAGAAATTTGATGTAATAAGTTTAAGCCCAACCAAAACTCTGCATAGATAATAGCAAGTAAGAAAGTTGTCTTCCGCTGGGACCGAATCTCGTATACTCACCATTAAAGTCTTCGATGTCCCATGCTTTATTCTAATTGTCATAAAAAAGTGAATGCAATAAAATGTATCCTTTCTTTTATTACACTAAAAGCTATTCTCTCGTTACGTCAGCCACAATTAATTTAGAATTAACACACTTACCTTGGCGCCTTCTACTCACCATGTGCTTTTATTTAATACCCATATCGTCGGTATTAATAAGAAAAAATTAATACAACAGGACGTGTTGTCCACCATATATATCCCACGATTAACACATTTTTAGGCAGATAATATATCTTCACTTGGAGATGCGCAAAATAGTTTTGAACATTCGGTCTTGTTTACCTTATGATTAATAAAAAAAATTTTATCACTTGTAACTTTTTGTGAACATAACGATTTTTTCCAATTTTCCACATAAATAGTAGTTTTTGTAGTTGTGCCCCATTTTGGCCCATTTTCAACACCAACCTACACGCAAAAACTTCCAATATTTCCAAATATGGAAAAGAAATAAATATAGCAGATGTATAACTCGGAAATAGTAATAAAAATTAATCAAATAAAACGAAGGAATGAATATAAAGACCAAAAAAACGAAAAAAAACCACAACCTAAGCTAATTCTAACCTTATTAAGGCTCAAAATAAGAATTTCTGAATCTTTACCACTTCGCACGATGAATCATCTGTCATTGATCCACTAATTTTAAAAAGAAGGACGTTTATGAAGCACTTGAAGCGAATAAATAAATTCGGCGAGTCATCTGCTGTTCATTCGCTGATCCACAGAAGATGAAGAAGAAGAAACAGCTGTTTCATATTAACGAAATAAGTTTCAGCACTCGCTAAGCAAATGTCCTCATAGTGTAAATTCACAAAGATGAATGTTTGTGAACGTTTCTATTTTTGGAGGGAAAATTTGCGAGCAATTGTTTAAGTGGCCTTTGCGGTGTGTTTCTCGGATGTTCATGTACTCGAAGTTGCAAACTTAATTTTTATAAAGCACAGCAAGTGAGAAAGAATAATAATGGCGCAATCCTCAATAACATCATTTTTTACAACTCGTAAACGAGCTATAGCTGGAGATATTGTTAACACAAAGACGCTGGTATGTACTCAACTTACTACATTTATTTCTTTTAAACTTCTTGGAAAATACCTTGATCCCATAAAATCGGAAAGTTTAGGAGATGTCGGTTTGCAGCATTCGCAACTGAGACAAAAAAATTAATTTTTAGAAATTATTCTTCCTTTTAGAAAGAATCAGAGGCAAAAAGTATTATTAAAATTGCATCCCATCATATTTATAATTTCGTGGTTTATTTTTAGTCTTTGTCACAGGATATAGATAATGAGCGGCAGCAACTATCATAATGTGTCAAACCTTAAGCAGCAAACTGGAATGCGCACCCGTTCTGGACGGGTAATAAAACGCAGTGGTTTTCAAGATACCGTTGAAATAGCGGAGTGTCGTGTTTCTCCTCGCAAAATAAGCAAAGTTGAAGGAGTAACCAAAGATCAGAAGAAGGTTCCGATATTTTCCAAAAAAGGTTGTTTATCGCCAAGAACGACCGTGAGAACTGTTGCCAAGAGTAAACAGAAATTGAATGAAATAACACTCTGTCCTGCCAACAACACATTGGTAACAGATTCAACAACGAAAAATAGCGCCTTTCATGATGAAAACTCCCTTAGAACACCTACCAAGCAGGTTATAAAAATTTGTGAGGCACCAAAACCGGTGGAATTAAAGTCGTTGGTTAAGAAGGAACTTAATTATGATGAGATTAAAACAAAAATATCGAAAAGTGCTAAATTGCAAGAGCTTAAGGCTTCGCTCGCAAGAATACAAGAAATTGAAAAGACACGGAAGATTCAAGAAGAAAAGGCGCGATCAGTGCCTGCCAAAAAAATCACAATCGCACAGTTAAAGGAATTTGACACCGCCCAGTTGGAAGTGTTCAGTAGGTAAGATGAACTCTTTTAACATGAAGAAGAATTGAATACTTTAGCTTACTACCATGCACAGACACCGCTACTATTCACTGGAAAATAGTTGCCCTCGAAGTTACTTGCGCTTCTAAACTTTTCTTATATTCCATTACCAATGAAATATTTTGTTTCGTTTTGTAGACCAATTTTCGTTAGAAACGCAAAAGTTTTAAGCAACAAGTCTGATATTTTTTATTTCCATTGCATTCTATAAGTCATATTAGCTATGAAGCGCATTCTTAATGAAAAGATAGTCTGAATTGTGTTAGGTATGTGCCATGCTTATGACGAAGATCTGAGAAGATATCTAAAATTTCCGGAGTCAAGAAATTGATAATAACAAATATTTTTTTTCAGTCCCTCCAAAGTGTTGAAGACACCTACTAATACGCCGCCATCGACACCTGGCAAAAATGAGCTTATGTCGACACGCCATACCGATGTTTCGAAAAATCTTCTATTTAGTCCTTCTAAGGACGATTCACCTTCCAAGATGGTTGTGGTGCCGGCATATCACCGTTTTCTGAATTTGACTAAAGCTCAGAAATATGAGCAACTACACTTACCATTTAAATATCGTCATTTATTGGAGATTTTCAAAAGCTTGGATACAGTTTGCGCTATGCTTCATAATCGAAAGGAATGCATTACATTCAAGAAACTAAAACCGCCGGTACAACGAATGTTGCGTAAAAATTTCAATGAAAAACATTTGGCTCAAATCAAAACTATTTCACCGGACGCTTACATATTCACCCAAACGAAAATGCGTAATTATGGATCAACATCTAAGACCGATTACTTTCAATTGGTTATAACACCAAAACTTGGGAATGTGGTTGAACCGCAGACATTGTGTAAAGTTGACGAAAATAACATATTGGCCGCGGCGGAAAATAGTGCCATGAATCCACAAATAATAACCCAACGCTTACAACATTTTCACCTTGGACTATTGCAACGAGTAAAAGACGAACATGATAAATTTTTGAAATCATTAAATCCACCACTTTCCATACCTAAAGAAAAAGTTACACGTTGGCATCCGGATTTTGATTTAGAAAATTGTCCAGATATTGAATTAGCACATTTGCCGCAACCACCAAATGTGCAAAAGTATTCTTCGGCAAAAGATATTTTGTTGACAAGTCGTAATTTATTTCATAGCAACATTCGTGAAGGAAAGGTAATGGAATTCAACGAGAATAAACAGAATCAAACCGAAGAAACAATAAATCTTAAGAAGCAGCACGATTTCAATGATAATAGCAAGGCTGAGACAGGACTTGAAACAAAAGAAGAAAATAAAACAGCGGATCTTATAAAAAGCACTGATTTACTAAAAGGCATTCCCAAAGCTTTGTTGGATAAAATTCGGGCTAAGGAGGCAGCAAATGCGGTAGAGGCGATGACTCGACGGCCTTCGCAAACTCAAGAAGCTGTGCAGTATTCACGTCTACCCGAGTTGGCACGTTATTTGCGTAACGTTTTTGTCACTGAACGTAAAGGAGTTTTAACTCAGGAATTTATTATTAAGAAAGTTCAAAATAGTTTTCGAGCTTGCCTCAGTTCACAAGAGATACAGCATCATCTACAATTGATAGCCAAGGAAATGCCGACATGGTTAGCGTTTCATGACGTTCGTAAAACTATGTATTTAAAGATCAATAAGGAAATGGAATTGGCTGAAGTGATCGAACGTCTAGAGTCCGTGGCGAACAGCAAAAGTAAAGTTTAGTATAACATTGAAAAAGTATTGAATGATGACTTAATTAATTTGATTTAAATGTTTTACGTTTTGTTTTCATTTGTCTTTATTCTAACATAATGAGCATTAAATTTGCGCAAGCATCCCACTTGTTTCTTTCCTAAGGTTAAATGTCATTTATTTGTTTAATGTAATGAAGGATAAGTCGAATATTTCCTACACGTCTGTCAAATAAATAATGCAGGAGAAATAATTCGGTTAGACAATTTTGGTTACAATTACTTCGTTTGTCATCAATGCTGAACACAAATCTATACGGCGATATTCTAAATGTAAACGTAGATAAAGATAGTCAAGAGGAAAAACAGGCAAGTTTAGGTTTAGTAAAATTTCCATTTGTTGCCAGAATAATACATAAATAGATAAATTATATCGCTTCGGTACCTTATATAATTTTCGACGGGACCATAGCTAAGTAAGGAAAGTTACGACAAAGTTGTATTCGCGAGCTTGACTCTCAGCGTAGCTATAGTAAAGTTGGTAAAGGCAATGGGCGATTAGACACACAGCCACTAGGATACGGCCACTCTCTCCCCATTTACCGTCGTGTTACACTTATAGGCGACGACATCCTTTGAGTAATCGTTCATAAAAATAAAAAAACGTAGGAACGAGGAGTCATGAGGAATAAATCTGAATA
>CCAG010009705.1:0-42240 GCA_001077435.1 Glossina morsitans morsitans
AGAGAGAGAGAGGGAGAGAGAGAGAGAGGGAATGTTTGATGACTTACTTTTTGAAAATCTAAAAATTTTGCATATGCAGCCAAAGCATGACATAAAGAAAAATGGGTAATAATTTTGGCTACAAAATTTATTAAAAGGTTTTGTAAGAAAATTATTCATAGTTATTAAGTAAGACAAACAATCTTTTCCCTTCTTTTATGTAAAATGAAACTCGAGTTATTTTAATACAAATCATCGAAGAACGCAGAAGCCGCAGAGGCGCCATAAAGTATATATATATTCTTGATCAACATCAAATTTTAAATCAATCTAAACGTGTCCGTCTGTCTGCTTGTCTATGTAATGTTTCCTGGTCGCTGAACGTTCTTGCGCACAAGTTGGTATTGACGTTGAACCGAGATTGAGAGCAGCTCTGTTTTCCAAAATAAACGAAAATTTCTCAATACAATTGCAGATAAACATATAGAAAATTGAACGTATATTTTACGGGTGATGCTATAGTACTTGTATAAAAATGGAAAATGCAGCCACGTCTATTCAATATAACAGAATATGGACATTGCGTTCTTTTATTAGAACATTTGCAGCACCGAGAGACAAGTGTTAGAGACTATATAAAGTTTACATATTATTAATGAACATTAAGCGATAATGGGTATAAAGAAATTCGTCACAAACGAATGCAGTTTTCTTAGTCTTTGTTAGGAATTAGGTCAAATTGCTTCGTTGTCAAATAGTGCGGACCAAGAGCTATGGAGAATTTCCCAATTATAGGCGGTTTTGTTTATATATAAAATTCCGTGCTAGCAGCTGGCAGCACTGTCGGAAAAGTGAAATGTGAACGACTTCCACATTCAGACGATCGCAATATATTCGCTGATCTTCTCTTTTTGTCCAGGGAACTCCATTGGAAAAGGGAGAACACATTAAAAACGATCCGAGGCTTTTTTTGTATTTGTTGTTACCTTCAACGCGTACGAGTTTTCCAATCATTCTTAGTGAAGTGCAACATGATGCCACGATGCAGCAATCAGCCTATTCTACAGGTATGCCTTCTCTTTTGATTTTTTCTTTCATCCCCATCTTAGAAAAGCAGCCAAAGGATAGAAGCAAATAAAATAAATCCCCGGATAACACTCAAAGCGATATTCTGAGAGGACTTCCTATCCAACAATTAATTTAGACAAAATATATAATATTTGAAGGTCATAGGAAATAAGAAATAAATCAACATATTCTGAGAAGAATAAAAATTTCCGTTAACGTTGGATCAAATAACAAATCAAACATAACCCTGCGTTGGGTTATGTTAGAAGAGCTGAGAAGATAAAAGTCTGTAGAATTTTCTAAGCATCAGTGGTAGCAGTAGTTGAAGCCCTTTCACTTATTCTTTCAATATTTACTTTATTGGATGCCGCTGTATTCTGTGGCCGATTATTAACAGATAACGTGACGAATTTCTTTTCTTTTATTTTCAGTGAAACATAAAAGATTCAAAACAGTTTTTGTAATGCTATATGGACCAAGGCCTTACCTTAGCTCGAACCAACTGTTAATTTAGATCATATATAGCTATCGCGACTAAGTCAGTGTTCAGGGAGTTCAAATGTTAGCACGCTGTGGCTGTAATGGGTAGTAGCCACAGGGGATATTCAATCGATGAAGGCATACCACTTGGGCCCACATCCCTGTCTCTTTCCTTTTACCTCCTTCTTTCTGATCATCACCATGTTACTCGCATAGAGGACATCCACAGAATGAGTGATCAAACTAACATATACATACATATATATACATAGACATATATATGTAACATATGTATATATATGTGTGAATATGTATGTAATCGCTCAGAAGGTGGCGATATTTTTAGCCTCGTATTCGTATATAGTTTGAAAATTTATTTTTATTATATATTTGCCCGGAAATGCAAACAAATTTTAACCGAGAAAAAGATAATTTAATATTATAAATGTTTAACTTTGTAATCTTTTTGCCATTACACTTTTAATATATTTTCATTTTTTATACAAATTTCTGAATTCGCTTTGATTTTTATTCTTTATTTTTCTTATTTTTTATTATTTTTTTTTTCTCAAATTTAATATATAATAACTGGTGTCTTTTTTCTATTTATTTATTTCTGGTTGTTGGAAAGAATTGGCTTTGAATGCTTTACTCACTCAATGTTAGACGTAAAGAGCGTGCAATGGTGATGAATGTATTATGAAGAAAATTTATTTACGTAACTAGCAAAACAAAAAAAAAAATCAGTATAAGAAAATAAACAAAAAAAAAAAATTTGAAAGTTTTGCAGTAGTTATTATATAGTTTTATAACAAAAACACCAAGATGAGAGTATAATCAATTTATCCTTTCATTCGGATTAACCAAAACTGGATATATATTTTTAACTTAAGGTAATTTGGCTTTGCATTGGTCTGTCCTTCACTCCTCTTGGGTGCACCCTGTTATCACCAAAAACTTAGGGTCGACCGTAAACATCATGTTAAGCGAATAATTTTAATTCAATTAAAGTCTAAAGAGACGTTTTTGTATACTCTTTAATACTCTTTATACTCTTTTTACATTCAGAAATCAAAATGTCACCTGTAAGCTTCATTTTTGCCTTTTCACACCTTCTTTCGAAAATCAACATAATTATCCTATTAAAAATTTAATGCGACCTATCCGTGTAACACGGTGACGACTACAAAGAGTTGGTAGAAGAGAAATAAATTGGAACTGGCCAAAGCCCAGTGGAAACGTACCCAATCGGTGTGTTTTCTTGCGGCAAATTGTAACGTCCATTAGCAAAAAGTGCAGATTTAACAGGTTTGCCAACTTCTTCATAAGAATCAATGCAGAGTATCCTGTAAGGCGTAGAGATTTCTAATTAGAATCAGGCTCAAAGACAGTTTATCCAAAACTCTAAATTGATCTTTCGATGCCTTCTACTTGCTTGGCTTCTCATCCGCCCATCTCTCCCTGACCTGCTTGCATATTATTAGAAGTCTTAGGGGGCGAAAATTGAAATCGAATGTCGTTCATGTGCAAAAATAGACATAATAAATACTTAAAAAGACGCATCAAAAACTTCTTAGTGTTCTCATATCTGACCGGCGCAATCTACTAACTCAAGTTACCTAAAGCGGTCCTTCCGTCTTTTACTTCAGTTTTTTTGGAGCGATCACGGTTGCAACAAGTGAGCTAGGATCTCTAGAATAGTTAGTGACTACCTATCAGTAATTTTCAAAGCGAATTAAACTAAGTCTCTCCGTTCACCTATTATTTGCCTTTGGTTGAAATGATCCCGATTGCTACAAATGAGCTAGGATTTCTAAAATAGTTGCTGACTACCTATCAGCAATCTTGAGAGTTAATTTAACTAAGTCTGTCCATCCACCTATTATTTGTCTTTTGCCGAAGTGATAAGTCTATCAAGTCTGCTTTTTTGGATCAATAGCCATTGCAAGAATTGAGATATAATCGCCTATATGTTCTTAATTATTATAACTACTTATCACCAAATTTCTGGATCAAGCTGACTAAATCTGCCCCCCTTGTTTCGAAGCAGTCACGGTCGCAAAGGCTGACTTATAATTACGTATCCGTTTTTAGGCATTGGCTACTTATCAGTAATCTCTTGAGTCAAATTAAGTCTGTCCTGTCGTTGTTGGAACAACGACAAAGTAAAATATTGGCTATAAATTTGGTATATATCCTTAGTTAGTGCCAAGTTACGTCTGTCCATGCTTTTGGAGACCACATACGTGGTCTCAGTGATCACATATTAAATAAATACAAAGGAAACTTTAAAAAATTTGTAGGGAACAAGTAAAAAAAACCATTAGGTACCTATATGGAAAGTGGGCGAAAAAGTGGAACTATTGTCAATAGCATTCGCTTCTGGGGTAAAATACATCAGTCTACGAAGCTTCACCAAAATATTTTAAAAATTGCAACCTTGTAAGTTGAAAACAAGAAAACCAGACAAACAGACGGGCAGAGAAGCTTTGGTCGATGAAAAAAGTCATTCTGAATAAATCGGTATAACGAAAGGTCGATCTATCTGATATACTTCTAGGTGTTACATGCATTTGCACAAATTTAATAACCTAATGGTACCATCCCGATCTTTTAAGTAACTTGGTCAGAACTGTTCGCTTCTCCGTTCTTTTCCGCTTGCAAGCATAAACAGTCGTACAGTTAAATCTAAAAATAATAAATCTCGGTCCACAACAGTTGGCTACCTTCTGACCTTATTATTATTATTATCATTAACCTGGCATGAGAGATAAATTCTAATGTTAAAGTTATAAGGCATTAGCAACTAAGGATATCGGCTTTTATTGAAAACTATACCACACTTGAGATTTGAACCCATGACTACTGAGTTGGAAGACAGTTCAGTTTTCTTTTGAAAAGTAAAAATAGTTCTAAGTAATTGGGAACGATCCAATCTCATTATCTGTTCGATAGCACGATAGTCATCATTCATTGGGAGAACATTGTCAACATGAGCAACTTTTGCGAGACTTTCCTTGATCGTTTGTGCGATATTTTCTCGATTGGTTGCTTGCTTCCGAGCCGTATGCATGGATCGAAGGCTCGTGTCCCGTAATGATGCGTTTCGTGACGTCTTGCTAAGCAGAAATCATTGGTTGATAGGTGCAACAGGGCGAAGGAAAGAGAAAGAGGTAGGAAGTGACCGCAGTCTAGCAGTTGTATGCCCGATCAGTAAGTGCTATGCCTTTGCCGACTGAGTACTTACTACAGCTATAACCCATTATGGCCAAACCGTACTTCGATTTGAACTTGCGAACAGCAACTTGATAGTCGCGACGCGTACCTGGTCAACTATGCGACAACCATACAAAACAGCAGAAACACGTGTAACTCTGCTGTAATTGAATATATTGCCCTGGAAGTCGTTATGGATGAGAGAGATGAGAGAGATGGAGATTTCATGATGTCAGAGTATAAAGAATTCATATCTTGTGTATATGAGAAATCCAGATTTGATGTAGGGAATCAGCCTACCTATATGCTATTTGTATTAAATTTTGGCCTTCGCCTACTTCGCTAGATCCTCAGGCGAATCTAAAAGAAACTAAAAGACTGAATGAGGACGAGTGTAAAAGGGTTTTCATTCAATTAACGTGACACGCCCGTAGTTAACAAAATATTTAATCTTCAACGTTTTCTATATATTGTGTGAAAGTGATGGGTATCAAAAATTCGCTTCAATATGAAAATATTTTTGTTTTACTTTTTAATCATTTATTTAGCAAATTTTTCCCTTTTTTGCATATTATTCAGCAAATGCTTTTTTTATGTTTACGAACAATAGCATGAAATTAATTAAAAACAGTTATAATTTCATTTTTTGGATTGAGAAAAATTATATATATGTATATATAAAATGTAACAAAACATTTTAATAGTTTTCCCTTTGAGTATTGCAGTGAAAATTTGTAGAATTAAAAATTTTTAAAAATTATTTTCTCATTATGTTACCAAACATTCTGTGCATTGTATCACAAAATATAAAATGTATACAAGTATTCGCCTCGAGTAATTTTTATGCGGTAGGAGGAAAATATGAAAAGCATAATATATATATATGTATATATATATATAGAATTTTAATTACATAATTAAGGATTTGTGCCAATTGTTTTCAATTCCTTGTGGAATAACTTCCGCAAATTGTTGACTTCTCGTAGGCAAGAAGTCATCAATCATTTGCCAGGAGACGCCATCAGAGATTTTGCAGACATAAATTATCCACAACAAAGATCACCACCTAGTGTATATAGGTTAAATGGCAGGTGCCTGCGCCTGTCTAGGAAACAATTTTACTTTCTTATTTTCTTGTTTTCTTTCGTACCCCACCCCATTTCTGGTACAAGGGCATTTTGAGTTTATGCGGATGTATACAATAGCCAGAAGAACGTGTAAGAGGCACACTTTTTATTAGCAAGCTAAACTTGTCTATCCGTCTGTCCATCTTGCATTGTTGTGTTCAATCTTCAGGTCGTAAGTTTTGAAATATTTTAATGAAGTTTGGTACAACGAACCTGTTTTGATCTAAGAGCCCGAACCACTTCTTCAATCAACTGACGAAAAATGCTTTATTTTGAAAAGAAGGTTTATGTCTCACTGTATTAAACGAAGTGGTGTAGGGTCACCAACGGTGGGCCCTGGTCCACTCTAATGTTTTCATTTGTCTAAAATTACGGATGACTGGTCCAGAAACTGTTATTTAGAAGATGAAGTTTGGTGATCGCAAGTTTCATCGATAGTTGGCAGATTGTTTAATAAATAAGTCTCTTCAAAGCCGTGGTCTTTCATATGAGTAAGGATCGCAACTATCAAATCAGTATTCCCGCCTTCAAATCTCCAGTGCCGTAGAATTTACTTTGGTCATAGCTATACTGAGCGATCAGTCGGTAGAGGTATAAAGCTTATCGATTGGGCATAGACCCGTTACCGTGCGATCACCACTTTCCTACCTCTTTCTCTCTCCTCTCTTCTTTCTGATCGTCTCCGTTTTACGCGAAGATTGAGGTTTAGCGTAAATGAGGTTAGCATAAGATTAGTAGCACAAAAAACAAGAAAAAAAATGGTCCTCGAAAATCATTTAGGTATCTACTTATGCTTGTCAGGTAACAATTTGGGCACGCACTACGCAAGCTCGGGCCTAAAAACAAGATCAAGGTAAACACAGATGTTTGGGAGAACGATTACTTTCTTCAAATATTTCTTATTGGGGCCACTTTATGTTTGTTTATGATTCAACCTAAGGAAGTATGCACAAGAGCAGCTTAAAATGCGCTCTGCTTATCCTACCCTGGGCCTAGGTTACTATGGACACGATCTATTCATTTAAAAATTGCCAACTAATGCTAACAACAATAACCCCTCTTCTTCAATACCGTAATTAGAAAAGATTTTACGATTCCTAGATATTGAAGAAAAAGTAAAATTCTTCTTAAAATTAACGTAGAGTTTTTTTTTGCATTTTGTTAAGCTAAACCTTTAGAAATGTGTTAGCAAATCGATATAACATTAGCTAGTGACGACTTCACAACTCCCAGTTACTGCTTCGGTCAATTCATTTAAATAGGAAAGCAATTTCGTAACCATTCAAACATAATGCATCTGTTAATCCTAATGAGATTTTATGTACAAAAGTTTGTGTACTTACATACATAAAACATTCGCATGCA
Source organism: Glossina morsitans morsitans (assembly GCA_001077435.1). Lineage (NCBI taxonomy): Eukaryota > Metazoa > Arthropoda > Insecta > Diptera > Glossinidae > Glossina > Glossina morsitans. The sequence continues at coordinate 7,236 of CCAG010009705.1, forward strand.
TATGCATTTATAACCTATTTGGGATTTACAAAGGATGTGTTAAGTTTGAATAAATACATATACATACGCATATGTAAGCAGATATTCATTTGCATGTAAATACATCCATCGCATACATCGTTTATCTGCAAAAAAAAAAAAAAAAAAAAAAATTGCAAAAGATATTCTTTTAAAAACACACAAAATTTCAATTTTGTGCAACTGTAAAGTCTTGTCTTTGTCCGTCTGTCTTGCTCTGATATAAGAGCATCCAAAAGCGATCACAACAGTAAATATTAAAGCAATTGAAGAAGCTTTGTGTAAAGCCTTACGGGTCAAATTTTATTATTCATCACTTACGACAATCCAACAAGTCATGAATATTTTTTGTTCAGTTCATTGCATGCACTACGATGACGAAGTAATGAATAATGAATGAGTAATGTGTAAAAGGAGTAAACATGTTTAAATCTCATCTCTTTAATCTTGATTACTAGTTTTTCAGTTTTCAATTTTGTTTGGTGAAATTTCTTCAATTCTTTCTTTTCAAGTTTTTTTTTTTTTCATTGTCAGCCGAACAGTCACGCCTCAGTTATACTTTTCGAATATCATAAGTATTTTTTGATAATCAAAATGTATTTATTATTAAAAGAAAGTAAAGCTTTTTGCAGGCACTGACTTACCTAACGGATCTGTATCGAATTCTTCCATATCAGTACTCCTCGGAGAACTCACTTTTAAGTGTCAATCATCTTACCTAGTAGGATATTCTTTTCGTTTTATAAGAGGCTTAAAAATGATTGGTGGCAATCTCAGCGAGGATTTATTAAGACTTCTTACTGCATTTTTCCTTAATAAAAATAATTTATTTTGATTGTTTTCGTTATAGCAGAAGACTTACATTGCTTTGAAAGTGCTATAGCGAGGCTATATGCGTAGCTTAGTAGAGGAAATTACCCTTGTTTACATGGTCAGCTTCCGCAAATGCCCTTAAAAACTTGATTGAACTGTGTTGAGGATATCTTAATCATATATCGGGAGAGTCGGCGGATGCAGTCATAGGTCTAGATTTTTTAAAGCTTTGTAAAAAATAATTCTTTACATGGTCCAATTGCCTTTAAAGACTTCATTGAACTGTGTTGAGGATATCTTAATCATATATCGGGAGAGTCGACAGATGCAGTCAAGGGCCTAGGTTTTTTAAAGCTTTGTAAAAATACTTCTTTACATGGTCCAATTGCCTTTAAAGCTTTGATTTAACTGTGTTGAGAGTATCTTAATCATATATCGGGAGAGACGGCAGATGCAGTCAAGGGCCTAGGTTTTTTAAAGCTTTGTAAAAAATACTTCATTGGCGGGAGCATATAAATTTTTGTACATCCACTGCAAGTGCTCTACAGAGATAAAAGAAATTTGTCCAAATAAGTTCTTTAGCAGTATTGCAAAGCTTTCTATAATATAATAACCAGTGATTATCGAGGCAGATAAAAACGATGTAACGATCAAAATTTGTTCATCAAAACAATCTTTCCGAACTTTCTTGATGATGATGAGTGAATGTTGAGATTAGGGACCAATGTCCCAATGTGTCCCCAAGATCAGTAGTTACTGGACGACCAAACTAAAATGCTTTTAGCACTCAGGGGCTATAAAATATCTTCTAAAGTCGCAAAGAATTTTGCATTTTGCAAACAATTTTCTCAAACTCTACCACATTCGACGGTGAATATTGGAACTATCCTCCATGTCGCAATCCCTACCGGCAATCCCTAACGTGAGTACTTGTCATGCGAACCTCTCCTCACGTAGCCCGTTGACATTTAGGTTAAGCTTGCGTAAACGACACCCACCGGAGAGTTAGACAGTCCCAAAAGACTAGGGCCTCAACTTCATCTAGAGTGGCAGATTTATTTAATGGGTATGATCACTGTAGGGATTGTTAATGCGTATCATTACCTCTAAATATTCATTTTAGGAATGATGAAAATCACGGCCACCACGATACTTTCCGAAGGGCTGCACCCAGGAGTGGGGACTCACCACTACAACTACAAGATTTCACTTCTAACAACTTCCTCTACTGGAAGATAGCTAGCAAGTGGCTCTCCGCTTCGCTTGAAGTTAGATAATAAAGCCTTTAGCCTCACTTTACGCGACCGTAGTCGCTCTTGCCTTTGGAATTACCACACAATCCCAGTTAAGCTAAATCCAGACCATCCTTTCTCCAAATCTGTTTGCGTTGATGACTACAAGTGATGTGGTGTGGTCTATGCAGTCCGCTATTACTACATTAAAATAATCTACACAATCAACAGATCCTGCAACAGCTTCTTTCCTCCATAACAATAGTTTAGAAGAAAGGAAGTGCTCTAAGCAAAGCTTCTTCCAGTGAGAGAAACCTGTTGTAGATAGCCAAAGCCTTAAACCTTTCTTCGCCGATCAAAGACCGTTACCATAGAGCAACAGGAGGAAGTGAAAATTCGGCACGTCTATGTACCCCGAAAGCATAGTTTGTCATCCCTACAACATACATTCACTCGAGCTAAGCAATCCTATTAAAGATTAAAGGGTCAATTAGTCACAGCTTTATGCAGAAGCAAAACAGTTTCAGTTCAAAGTATACGGTCTTTTTCTCTTACTTCTCGTTAGGCATCAAGTACTGGCAAGCAAATTTAAGCCTAAGATTTATGTTAAGACTTTATATGGGAGAATATTAATCAGAAGCAAACAGCAAAGTTAAAGTAAATAACATATAAATAATATTTTCAAGGCTTAAGGGATTAACAGACGAACGTTCGTGTAAGTAACTAAGCTACAGTAACTATACTGCAACCACAAAGTATGGTCTTCCAAAACTGAGATTCGAACCTGTGACCACCAACTTGGGAGACGCGAGTCTTACCTGCCCGACTATGCGGTAGTCGACGCAATGGCTTAATTATTCACCAACCCAGAGCGCTGACAACTAGACTTCCATTCCAATTTTTATTGCTTATTAAGACCATCCATCCATCCATTTTGTGTGTGAAAATTTCTCATGTAACCAAGAAATCCTTTTAGTCTTTACTATTAGATAATAATGATGCATTAATAACCAGATCGTTAATAAATTCATCCCAATGATTGCGGTACGAGAAGGAAAAGGCCAGGAGAAAGTAAACGACTTATTTAAAAGTCGATGATTATTGCCTAACACTGGCTTAGTGGAAAGCAATATTTATCTAGTAAATGCACATACACACGCGCATACACACGCACACACACATATGTATATACGTATTCACAAGCATATTTTTAACGAATTTATAGCAAAATCCTAACGCTTACGATTTGAAACAAACGTGTTTTATGGTTATATAACCAGTCATTCCTTGCAAAATCATTTATTCGTTTTCTCAATTTAGATTATCGCTTTATCTCTTTATTCGTTAAAAGTGTTATACCTAAAGCATGCATCCCTTCCATATGTACACGAATTACAAACAAAGTCTTTGTTCGTGAAGTTTGTCCTCTCAATTCATCCTTAACTCCTTTCCAACTGTAAACACATACACACACACTCACACACACAAACACACAGCCATAAGCATGCCATATACATATAGATCTTTGTTTACTTTGTGCTTGTTTCTATAATGTGCTAAGTTTTCTTCGCCTTTATGAGTGTGTGTATGTGTGTGTGTGTACGTGCGCGCGCGCGTGTGTGTGTGTGTGTATGTAAGTGATTATGTGCATTTTGTGAATTTAAGAGCATTCAAAAATTTTTATTAGTCTTTGTCTGCTTGACTGTAATCCTACGTAGTTGAAAACAATTGTTACGCTGACATTTTAAGCTGGCTTTGCTTTGCTTTGCTTTAAGTGTTCACATTAAATTAGCAACACAATTAGGCAAATATCGTGTAGACATAATATATATATATATATATATATATATATATATGCACACCTTTAACTGTTGTCTTCGTCGTCACTGGGATTTATTATATTGCTGGCATTATAAAGATAAACAGATAAAAACCGAGAATTCACACGATTTAAATTTTAATAAGTATTTCCTTTACTCACATGATTGTTTCGCTCTAAAACGATAAAATGCGCACATTAGCAGTGCGAGTTTCGCATTATTAAGAGTCGTGTGTGTCTGTGTGTCTTATTTGTGGTTTGCCACGATAATGTGTTAAAGAAAAAAAAAAAAAATAAATAAATAAATAAATAAATAAATATATATATATATATAGGTAAAGGAAAAAAATCTTAAGGAACATTGTTTAAGACTTGGTTTTGCGGTTACTAATCATACATACATACGTACATACATAGAGCTTTAAATGTATTACTTTTTTGCAATAAAAATCGAGAAAGAATTTATTTTGCAAATTAAATCGGATTCTCTTCATACCCCATACTAGTGCATGTGTCACGATTTACATATGCTTGATAGATTTAATTACATAAATGTGCATTAATTTGTTTTTATATGATTTTTACAGGGCCTCAACGGACAATTTATAAAGTCCTACAACTCTTAAATAGAAATTTTCAAAATATTATGAGAATTTTTATTCCATTGTTTTCCTTCCCTTTGATTGTCACTTGGCATTAAAGATCGTTGGAATCAATTTCAGGGACCGTGATCTACACGTGTACTATGATGAGTGGAAAGGAAAAGAAAAAAGAGACAGGAAGTGTTCACAGCCAAGCGAAAGTGTTATCCCTTTGCCGACTGAGCACTCACTTCCAACTACAACCAGATATGATCAAATCTCACTGAGACGGACATCGACTTGATTGCGGTTTGCTTTTTGAGCAGCTTTAAACTGTCATCTTGATTCAAGATCCGATTACGCCTTCATTTTATATATTAATTGCAGCTGTCAAGAATTTACGCAGTTTATGGGGTTTCTGAAGCTTGCTTCTGTGCATTATATGAAGGTTTTGCAAAAATAAAAAACAAAATTGAGTAGGTGGGGTCGATTTTTTTCATTTTTGACCAAGTACTACAGCATCCTCTGTAGAATATACGTTCAAACCTCCGTAGATTTAGCGATTGTAGCTTAAGTGTAATGAACATGAAACCAATTTTTAATTCCTTTTAGAAAACAAGACAAGTCTTCACTTTGCACTGTACTGTAAGCTTGTAACTTCCTATGTTTCTGCCAAAATTTCAAATCGAAAGCTACATTTTTGCGGCCGGGAGAATGGTTACAACAGACATGACACATACGGACAGACAGACATATTTAAATCTATTCCGAATTTAATAGTTGTCAAGGATATATATATATATTGCGGGGGCTTTGAAGCTTCCTTCAGCTTCCACACGTTTTGACGAACTGGATATACGCCTCATCCTGCGGTGATGGGTATAATAAAAATACTCTCTCTTGCTCTTGTTATAGCCTATGTAAATTATGGCATAAGGGTACATAAACTTTGGGTGAATGTATGCAGCACCCAAAAAGATTTGAAATAGATCTATCTTTTATTATACAGAGCAAGATTATCCGTCCGTATGTCCGTCTTGTTTTCTTTTGTTCACATTACATGTCGCAGTTATCGAAATATTTTGATGAAATTTATTGTACCCGCTTGCTTTGGCCCAAGGACGAACGCTGTAAAACGGATTGGATCGCTTTTTCGGTCAACACATGAGATCTTATCCGGAGAAGTCATTATGAAGATAGCTGTGTTAAGCGATGTGGTGTAGAGCATTTACTAGTGACCCGTGAACCACTGTAGGGTTTTTGGAGTTGACAATGAAAAGAAAAAAATGAGACCGATTTATTTTTTCAAGTAAATCCGTAAGCTAATAATGGAAATTCTCTACCTCATGGATCATAATTTAATAAAATTAACGAAACTGCTGACTACTTTAATAATTAAGAGCAGGGTAATTTTTCGAAATTATAATTCGTAAAAGTTCAAAGTGGGAAAAATGATAAGAAAATAATTGAAAAACTTATTCTTTCAGACTGATCGTTGAGGCTTGACAAGCAAGAGATATAAATCATTAAATTGCTCATGCCATTCACTTATTCTCAAGATTATCTGTATCAGATCGTCATCGATTCATATTTCGCATCGTTCCTACCGACTCGTCCTGGAATTGCCTGCATATCGCATAAAACAGTACCGCCACTCGTCGTTCTTTAATGGCCCTACCTGCCCTTGTAATAGTCTACCAACCGTGCCTGGAGACAAACGCTATTTTCTCTTTCTCTCTTGAACTTTTCAAAAATTAAGAAAACATTTTAGGAAGAAACGGAACTAACCAATATTTTGGTAACTCTAGACGAATCAAGGGAAGGGTTTCACTAATTTTCGAAAATGTCCTGAAAAGCTTAATAAGGAATAACTTGAGATTAAGTTGGTTTTTCTAGGCAAAGTCTTCAAGTCGTGGTTGTGTGCATTATGATATGGACGGACGGATAAACATGTTTAATTCGTTTCCGTTGTGCAACCTGTACTTCACGCAGCCTTCAATGGCGATTTATTTTCGCATTACCATTATTTTCATAAGTCCATTATGCGTCCCCGTTGTGAGTGCAATAAAGAACTCTACTAAAGCTAAACTATAAATATTTTTTTCTTATTTGTTCGAAAATGATTTAAAATTTCCCTTAGATTATATTCCCAGCATTATATTCAACACACAAAATCCATTCTTCCATTCTTCGCTCATATTTATCTATTATTTTTCAATTCTTCAATGCTTTTCTTCTTTTTTTTTTAAATTTCATAAAGTTAATAATGTTTCACAATGCAGGAAAAATCGAGGAAGAATGGAAATACTTAAATTTCTTCTCGTACACGATAATAAATTTTATATAAAAATGTATGTTTGCATGCATGTGTGTAAATTAGAAGGTGTCTAGATATTCTTTCTCTTATTTCATGTATACATTCGGCATGTGTTTGCCAAAAGCAAATGCAAACAAAAGGAAATTGTGGATATTTTATTTGTCATGACATGCCATACATTAAAGCAGGGATAGGCAATGCGTTGCCCGCGTACACTAAGATTTACGCAAAATCAAAATCAAGGCAGTAAAAATCAAGGATATAATGACATAACTTAAAGCTGATCGATCATCTCATCTTAGATCAAGAGATAAGGAATACATAATGAATCAAGATCGTGATAATATTAAAAAGGAGTTGCATAGTAAGCGCGTGCTTGTAATTTCGAAGCTGAATTAATTCGAAGCTTTTGTGGGGGACTTAACGGACTTACCAAACAGTTCGTAATGTTCTTAAGTTCCCGGTATCGATCGATTTCTCTCGGTGGAGTAGAAAAATTTTCTCTACTTTCTCTTTTGTGGAACAGCTACAACGTCTGCAACAATCCTCTCTAGCGGTCTAGATGTCCAATTAACACACGTGAAGCAAAGAAATTTTCTACACTTCCTCTTTTGTGGAATAGCTATGATGTCTGCTATAATCCTCTGTGGCGGTCTAGATATCGAACTACTGACTTTATTATTTTTAGTTCTACTCTTAAGTGCCATGTGAAGAATATCGGATGTTGTAGACACGGAAGCACGTGCCATTGCTCAGCCAGCCAGTTCGGGAGATAAGGCGGTTTTACACTTTTCTTCCACCGATACTCTACAGACGGTTGTATCTAAAAGAAATACACGTGCTTTATCCTTATGACAAACACGGACGGACAAAAACTACTACCAAGCAGAAAAGTCTTAAGCCTTGAGCCATTCTATACCTTTGGACTCTTTCAGTCTGTGATTTCTAATGCGAGACTCCGAAGTTGGGTCTGATGACTCGTTCTAATCTAGAGAAAGTTTCTCTACTCCATTGAGAGAAATTGAAGCATAAAAAATATATGATTTTATCCACCTATTTATTCAGTCTTCAGCCTCACACCGTGAAGGTGGAATGCATGAATTACGCACGTTATAGAGAAGATCATCAATGAGGACCACAGCAAAGTTTAAAGAACATTTTTTTTTTTTTTTAAAGGAGTAACGCTCTGATATTATAGCAAAGAATATCAATCAAAAGCAGGAGAGCAAAGATATAGTACATTTGTACTATGTCCTCTTAATTTTTTTATTTAATTTCTATCATAAGCAATTTTTCATCACAAAAAAATTAGTTATTAGTCCTTTTTGGCTTATAGAAGTTTATATGCGGTGATATCCATAAAATAGACCTACGTGGTCCAAATTCAGTAACGTAAATTTCTTTGCCAAATGACTACTGTGAGACAATTTTCATTATGAAGTGTTGGAAATTTGTCCTTCAGTTTCTAAGGCTTCAGGGATTGAGAATTTTTCCAAAATTCCAAATTTTTCCCCATATAACAACTTTTCACAAAAGTGCGTTATATGAAGAATGGCCGAAAAAGTGAATTGATCCGAAAAATTTTCAATAGCAGTGGTTTTCACCGACATCAGAATCATCCGTAAACAGAATACAACACAGGTTGGGAGATTTACAACACCCATTGACTTTCAGTAGATAACTAGAAATATGATTTTATCATGCAACGACGCACGGCTCAAGTTGGTGCGCTTCGATCCGGAACACTTGAAACGGGCCATACCAATGATAATGAAAGTGGCCAGACGCCATAATTTAATCGAAGAAAAATTGCTTTTATTTCGTAGATCGAAAATTTTAATTTCTCGATATGCTGTTCGTTGGGCTACGTAACACCAAAGACCGTGACAATCCTGAGGAGGTGATGGAGGTCAATGGAGTATTGGAGTATATTACATACGTTTACGCCGGGCCTATACGCAGACTTCTCGTCGTCCGTTACGGTGAACGGTCAAGACAATGTGATTGGTCTGCGTCCTTCTATAAAATATTTACTTTTTAATATATTTAACCAAGATCCAAAGCAATAATAATATAAACACGCCCAGCTATTTGAATTCTTTTTTTTTTTTTTCTTTTATTTGGTTTATTATTAAATACAAGAGTCATGTCAAAAGCTTTGTCATGTTTTTTGTGTGTCACGTATTATTAATCAAAGAAATTAAAATAACAAAAATTCAAAGTGGCCGGACAAACATAGGTTCGGTACAGCGTGGTTTGGTGGTTTTACGCTCTGGCAAAACGCAATTGACCGTCAAAGTTTTAGTCAGTTCAGCCACATTGTCGGCTTTGCTCATAAGTTTAATTTTATCGATATATTTTTGATTCTCTAGCTCGAGTTTTGTTTTCTTCTCAGTCAGTAAAACAATTTGGGCTTCAGCTAGAGCTTGACGTCGCCAAAAACTGCTCATCAATTCGATTTGGCCATCGAGTTCCTTGCGATGAGAAAGCAAAAAATTTAAACATATATGTGTAAGCAAATGGCGAAAAGTAAATGACGACGAAATGTAATTCGCACCTCTTCGTCAAGATCGACATGAGTCTTGAGATCGAGAACATTTAATTTAAATTCAACTTTATCGACTTGCACATCAATGGGCTTCTCAAAATCACCCCATGGGACAACTTTTTCCGATTCTGTTTGCAATTTTCTGCAATTCGCCGCCAACGAAAGCAATAACTCACCGTATTTTTTCAATTTTTTGTATACCTATTTTCGCAATAAAGAAATTTTTGGTTAGGCAAAATGAATGATTCGTCGAGTGCGCGAATGCCACTTACTTTGTTCGTCTGAAAGCAATGAAATGTCAAAATTTTAAGTTTTTCATATGTCTCTTCACGATCCTGTCGCATTTCCTTTTCAATAGTCTTACGCATTTGCACAAAGTAAGCGTGCTCTAGTCGCAAATCCTTAATTTTCCGTTGGGCCTCGGCGCCTATATGTAGCATGTCACGCTGTGAATCCATATATATGCGTGTGCCGCGCGCTTCAACGTCATTCAATTTTTGCGATTCAATGACAAAATTCTTCTGACGTTCCATTAACATATTGACGCGTTCGTATTTGCGCACGTCGAGCGAGGCATTTCGTAACGACTCGAGAAATGTCGTTAATTGCTTTTGCAAAAATCGCATTTTACTTATAATTGAATCGCGCAGACGGTAACGCTTTTCAACCTCCGTATTAACGCGATCATCGCGTTTATCTAAAAATATATGATAGTCGGATAACATTTGATGCTCGACGACCACATTGGTTGCATGCATGACATTTTCGCATTTAAGTTTATTCTCATTTATAACTTGGCTTCTATCCTTAATTTCATCATAGAACTCATGGATCATATCGGAACTTTGTGCTTCGTAGAGCAATTTCGCCGTCTCATGGAAAGCGCGCATCGCATCTAAACGGGATTTAATTTTAATTTTTCGTTACCAAAAAAAAAAAAAATACTAAAGACAAACGACCTGATAAGAATTCCATCACTTGTATTTGAGTGGAATAGTTACGCTTGTGCATCTCTTCGGTGACAATCATATCATCAATAAGCAAAGCAATTTTATCGTCTTTTTCTTTCATTATTCGACCTGTTTTAACTTGCCATTCCTATTGATCAAAAAATTGTTGTTGTTGTTGTTGTTAAGATTTTTATGATTTTTCGTTGCACTTACTTCCAACTCTGAACGTAGTTCTTCAATTTTAACCTCTCTGCACATCTCCTCCCATTCTCTTTGACCCTTTTCAGCAGTTCTCTTGGACATAGCAAGCTCACGCTTTAGCTCTTCCTGCCGGCATTTAACATTTTATATACTATTACTACTACTACTACTACTACTACTACTACTACTACTACAGGCAATTATTCTAACTCATACATGGAAAACTTACACGCATTTCCAACTGTTTAAATTCCATTTCCTCCTGCTTACGTTTTTCCATAAGTTCGGCTTTAGTAGGCTTCCTCTTTTTGGGAGGTGGCGGCGGCGCCAAATCCTCATCTGTAATATACATGGGCGCACCAATTGTTATATGTTGTTGTTGACCAGCCGCGGGAACAGTGGCGTCAGTTGTAGTAGTAGTGGTAGCAGCAGCGGCAGCCATTTTCAATATATCGTTTACTGGTTTATTTGTTTATAACGCACCCAAAAGCAATTGTTGTATCCAAAATATATAATATATTCAAGCGTTTACAAAAACTAACACGAGCTGCGTAAAATGAAATGATAAGAAAAGCAAGTGAAAAATTTCTTCCACTCACTTGTCGCTTTCTAAGTACTACTGTCATTATTGTATTAAGTGATTACTGCGTTATAATCGATATAAAACAAACTTCAACAGTAGTAGTAATGTGTAGAAATGTATGAAAGTATGTATGCACATGTCTGTAATTTTGTTCTTCTATCTCATTGTTATAATTATGTGGTTAGGTAACAGGATGATGGACTCATTGGCTTCTTCTGGAAACTTCGAAATACCAGACAAAGCTAAGAAAGACAAACTAGACGAACCTTCTGTGTAGGGAAATTTCATATCATTTTCGATAAAAATAAGTCGACGCATTTAGTTTGCACAAGTCATGCACGCAAATCCCTATTACATGTGTGTTCGTCTGTCTGTCCTGTTTCTTGACGTTCAACTGACAAGTCGCAATTTTTGCGATATTTTGAAGAAACTCGATATACCGACTTGTTTTGGCTTAACCACGAACACTATTGAAAATGGTTCGGATCGGACAATGTTTTCGTCCTCTTCTCATATAGTGCCATATCTTTGGAAAACTCTCTCTATATGAATAACTGTATTAACCGAAATGGTGTCGGGTATTTAATGGTGAGTCATTTCACTAACACAGAGATGATCGAAAAGCTATATCTATGCGCGTTCGTCCTTAAGCCAAAGTACATTTGCGTACCAAATTTCGTGAAATAATCTCAACAATTGAGACCTGCAGCTTGAACGCAAATTTACATGAATAAACATCAAAAGGACAGACGGACGGACAGGCTTCAATTCATATCAATTCATATTATGATTCTGAATCGATCGATATAATAAAAAATGGGTCTATCTATTAAGCTCTTCTGTGTGTTACATACGTCCGCCCTAATTTAGTATACCCAATACCACAAGTAGTGCAGAATATAAAAAGTTCTTCATATTTTAATTAAGAAAGTAGCCTTAGGTAATAGATGACTGAAAGTATACTTAAGATTTGTGAAGTAAATTTTCTCGCGAAAAGTAGAAATTTAGGAAACGATCTCTGCTGAAATAAAAATACAATTTTTTGCCCACTTCTGCCTTTAAAGAAAAAAAAAAATTACTAAAAATTTGCAAACGCACATTTATACAGAACGTCCTGATTTCGTGCCAAAGTGATCATTATTTTCACTCATTTTGAATAAAATATTTTTTGCAAATTTGATGCATTTTTTACATATTATTTGCAAACAATGCAATCTACAAAAAAAAAACATTTCATTTTTTTATTTATTTATTTATTTTTTTTTTTTATTATATTTTTACACGAATTTATTGTTCAAATTTTGTGACTAAAAATCATTATCTATGTAGATAAATGTACGCACACACGAATAAATATTTGCTTTACAAACATATAAATGTCTCTGTAGTAGGTATCTTTCTATCTTCAGATATATATACATATATATATATATGTATATATGTAGGTAAATATCTATTATGTGTATATGTTTATGTATATGTGCTTTTATATATGTATATATAGATATTCACGTATTCATTCTTTATAATACATGTGTAGCCTAACACACACTCTCTCTCTCTCTCTCTCTCTCTCTCTATTTATTCATATTTCTCCAAACTTTTGCATTATTCACACCCAAAAGCACATGCAGACAAACAGACCTTCATTTGCACATGCATTTAAAAATAATTTTTATTTTACTCTTTATGTATGTGATATTTACATTTTGCTTTTTGGAATAGACGTTCATTTATACCCACAAAAAACAAAAAAAAAAAACACATCCATATAGTATCGTCTAGATAAATATGTCATATATTTTGCTTTCATGCCAATGTTTTTCTCTTAAAATTTATGATTTTGATTATTTTCATATTGATCCAAAATGAAACTACTAAGGACATTGCATACATCTTCGGGCGAATCTTCATTATGCAATAGTCACTAAAATTTCATCGCCAATCGACGGCAACGCATATTAGTTATTAGTTTACCGATCTTAATTCTATATATCAAATGTTTCGAATTTTTATTATTTTTTTTAAATTTCATATGAACAGTAATTTTATGTAGTAGTTTTTTTTTTCGTTTTCTTTTACGCCAATTTCAAGTTTAGTTCGTAAGAACATGCCTTCAAGAATCAATCTCCTTGAAGGCTTCGACTTTTTACTCAAATTTATATAACTTTACAAGTTCCATTAAAAGAAGTAACATCAGGTCAGGTGGTATCATTTTTCTAAATTTATTAGCAAAAGAAAATGAGTGTCAACCGTTGGTTTTTAATACAGTGTCTGTCCCCTGCGTCCTGTCTCCTAATGTCTAAGAAGGCAATGCAGAACAGAGTTGCACTCAGCAGAGAGCACTCTAATAGCCAAGCCGCCTTAGAGGCTCTGAAAGGGTGGATTAGAGTCTAGACTCGTGTTGGAGTGCCTTCAAACCTTGATTGTGCTAGGCAGGCGCAACGACATGCACATAATGTGGACATCTGGCTAATTGGGTGTAGAAGCCATTGAAAGGGCTGAGTGCCGGGCCAAGAGTGGAGCCTGAAGGGACCATATATGTCCGAAAAATTTCTATGGCGTACCAAGAAATCGTATTAAGAGGCTGGTGCCGCAATTAGTGCGGAAAAAGTCGGATTGCCGTTGGAAGTAAAACGCCACTACAGCACATAAGCTACTGGAACTAAAAAGGACTAAGGTTGCCCGGCGCTTTGCTTCCAAAAGCATGGGAGAGGATTTGTAAAATTGTCTGGGACAGCACATAAGGTACTGGAGTTAAGAAGGAGAGACTTACGTTTGGTCACCGACTTCTACCCGCGAAACAATTGCCTCAGGTTATACCTGAAAAACATTGGTATCCCTAATACTGATTCATGCAGATTCTACAAAGGGACGAATGACACGTCCTATTATATTCTATGCGAATGCGAGACCGTCTGCAGAACCAGGCACCAAGTGTTTGGAGAACTCTTCATAAAGTCAGACGCTTTATGGAATGCAAGCGGAAACAAGTTGAAGGGATTCATAAGAATTCTACAACGGGAGGACTAGCAGCATGGGCGTTTCAGATCGCGGTACGGTTGTAACAATAATAGCAGTTAGGTTTTTGCCCAACGTTTACGTAATAAAAGTGACGAGTTCTATCTTTTAGTTCACTTAAATAAAAACTGATTCCAAGAAAATTTTTTATGTAATTTATTGACTAAGGCGTTGAGAATGGAACGATAGTTAAAAGAATTTATTCCGAAACCGAAGTCATCTTATTTACTAGATAAGCCGCTATGTGATGATCCATAATTTTTTAAGCTCAGATGAGCGAAAAAGTTTTTCAGATAGAAATGAATTTGCAGACTGAGCTCAAGCATTTGCTCTTAGTGTTCTGAACTAAATATTTTTTTAGAAATATTTATAAAATCGAACCGAGATGGAGGCTTCATTCAAAAGAATTGAGTAGTGATTTGATAGTAACGTTTGCAATGTTTGCTTAAACGGACCATCAGAGACACTACATCAAAAATAAAGCTAGAAAAATAATGGATAATATAAAAGGTCTCCGCGGTTTTTTGGTCTTCTTTTCAGCTTTTTTTTGTAGCCTTTCTCTTTTCAAACGTTTGCAAACTGTCATGTGGTTGATATCTAGTGCCTAAGCTAGTTCCTAACACCTTGCGTGCCGGTCTTGCTGACCAATCAGATGAGTGTTGCTGAAGATACAGGCATCAACACTATCTAGTGGCAAAAAAAGCGCAAAGACTTTTTATATCACCCATTAATCCAAAAAGAAGTTAAGTTTTTATACGAAGCGTAAATTATACTTAATTGAAATTCAAATTTAATTTTAATTTGTAAACCTATAGTTATAACACTTCTATGATTTCAAAAATTGAAGAGAGATTTGAAAGTACTCTTTCATTTATGCGCTCGGTAATTTACTACACTCTCACGAACTTAAGGAGATGTGGTAAAGCAGAGGATATATAGTTTATTTTTTTTTTATATCATTTAATCCTTTTCACTTTTAATGAACTAATAACCAGCGATGTAATTTCATGGGAACACAACAATACGTCAGTCAATAATTCCCGGAACTAAGTAAGGAAAAGCATATTCTTTTCTTTTGCAGAATATGGTTTTATTCATCAATATAGTCTTCCTCTTAAGTGATGTATTCGGCGTAAAGCTTCCCTAATCTCTCGACACTGTTTTATTGGAAGATTTCTTCCAGATCCTTAAAATGCACTTCAGTTTCTTCCATGACATCTTTATTTGGCCTTAATCTTTTCCCCTGGCATCGCTGGGAACCGAATCTAAAGAATACAATAAGTGGAGAACTAATAACGACTGATGTAAGTTCATGCAAACACAATAATAATGCGGCCATTGGTTTCCAGAGGTAAGTAAGAAAAGACATTCTCTAATGGTTTTTTTCTTTGATCTACGTCTTCCTCTTGAGTGATGTACTCAATTCAATGTTTCTCTAACGTTTCCTTCCTTCCTTCAAATCCTTCACCCTTCAAATATACTTCAATTTTCGCAATGACCTCATCACTTCGCCTCTATCTTTCCCTGTTCAATCGCTGGCGGCCAAATACTGGCGGAGAATACTGTAAGTAACGTTAATAACGTTATAGCTAACGTCTCAACTCATGCAAAAATTGGGAACAGACTATTTCCGGGTAACCTTAAGATGTCAGTTATCTTACGGAACTTCGTAGTCTACCATCGATAATAATTTCGAAAAGTTTTCTTTGATGTTTTCTGGTTTAATGAACCCTTTTGAGTGTCCACAACTAACGGTTCCTGTACGAACTCGTTTAAAATAAGCAAACCACAGATGAATTGTGGTTTTCAGCGAAAAAGAGTTGCCATAAGACTTTTTAACTCAGTGCAAAGGGTAAGCGGTATTCTAACTAAAATCACTATAGCTTATAAACCCAATGTTCAATGGTTGCACGATTCTAAAGACGATGTCTATGTATCAGTCCCGGTAATTACTGACCGATGTATTTTCACGTTAAATGGACTTAATTTACATATCTGTTTATTTACACACACGTAATACTAATGTATTGCACTGATATAAAATAGAAAAAAATGTTTCTGAAACATTAAGTTGAACTTAACCGAACATAAGTGACTTGTTTACAGAAAATAAATTTTTCCCATTTTACTCAAAAGCAAAACGCAAAATTCATTATCGTTGGGATAAGCGCACTTCATTATATGTTAATTTGCAATTTAAACGCAGTAAACCTGTGTTGGAATTTATATAAGTTGGTCAAGGTTGTATCTGCAAACAAAGGCTACAATCTCCCTACGGAATACCTGGATGTAGTTACAACATGCAAAATATTCATAAATTACTTGAAATGACTACGATCAGAATGGAACGTTATATTATCTCTCGGCTCTTCGAGTTTTTTAAATCGTAATTCCTTATATCTTAGATCACTTGTGACACGAGAGCATATACAAATTTGTGCGGATGTATGCAAAGTCCAGAACGACTTGAAGAGGACTATGCTTACCTTTTATTATGTTGAATTGCTACTTTCTGAATCGCTTTAGGTTTGTCCGTCCGTCCATCAGTCTAGTTTTCTTAGGTTCAGCATAAATTTTTGAGATATTCCAATGGAATATGATACACTGATCTGTTTTGGCTCAACGATGAATGCTATTAAAAATGGTTGGGATTGGATTACTTTTGCGACTACTCTTTATATAAAGCTTTGTACTAAAAAGTCATTTTAAGAAAGACTGTACAGTGATGGAGGCCGCGCGCCCACACTTGTCTTTTTTGACTTATTTTAATTTCTATAATGTTTTCTTACAGGAACGATCCCAATCGACTAAGACTTCATCATAGTTTTCGAAGATTATCTGAACAGACAAAATTCATCCAAAGGCGATTATGCGCCTTATTTCTCCTGATTACCGTATTACTTTCATTTCATGTTTTTCGTTTGATTTTCCAAACTCATTACTTTATTAACATTTCCTATCTACCAAAGAAGCAAACAAAGGAAAATCAAACTAAAAAAATTATTTAGAAACAAAGCAATTGTTGCTCGCTATTGTTACTAAAACTATTCAAAAAGTTTTATGAATTGCTTTAGATTTTGGATACAAACTTGTTTAACTACACAAAGTTCAATACAAAGAAATATTTAAATAAAAACTAAAACATTCACTTGGTTAACTAGAAGCAGAAAGGGTTTTGACCTCTCAAACAGAATTCATTTCGCTCAACATTATATCAATCATTAAAACTTTTATAAAGCAAGATACACTTGGGCTCGGAAGAGAGCATGCAGAGTAATCAATGCCACATGGTTTAAAGCAAAAAAAAAAAAATATTTGGTTTTCTATTACTCTCAAATGACTCTGACGATAGACTTCATGTTCGTAGGGAAAAGCTAGTTACTCTTACATAGGAATTTTCCCATCTCAGTAATCGATAGACATGCGATTCCCTGTCGCACTTCATTGCTGACACAAAAGTCGAACAGACCGTTTGTTATGTTAGACGAAAAATCGACCAGGTTCACAAATTTTTTGTCCTTTTCTTTCTTTTCAAACTATTCGTTAAGAAAATGATTTTACTGATCCTCAACTGATTTTACTGATCTTTTTTTCTTGAAAGTGTTTAAAAAGAATTTGGGACTGAGGTATATATATCTATATATCTCTGTATGTTAACGTCTGGATCTGCCGTGAGCCTTAATCAGACGGGTTGCCTACAACCATTGGCAATCAATTAAGTTAATTGAGGACCCCTCAGGGAAAGACAATCCCCATTGAAGCGGGCCTCGCTACCTTGAGGTCCCGCAATAGAAAATGGGTGTGGGCCAAATTCTCGTCGCACAGCACACACACCCAGCTGTGCCACAGCCCACTTGATATCGCTGGCCACCATCAAATAGGGAAAGAAATTCCTCTTTTCAATTTAGAAAAGAGAGCCCATTCCGACTACCCCTTCCCCTTCCCCTTTTTTCTGGCTTTAAGCAATATGCTGGTTTCAGCAAACGCAAAGAAGTCAATACTCTGTCAGATAACGCTGTCTGATGAAGGTGACCAACGGGACGTAAACTGGTGGACTAGGGACGTCATCGCCGAGCCATATGGGGCTCTTCTGGGAGTAGCCTTGGCTTCGGAGTCTTACCTAGAGGCTTTCCTTTCTGACACCACGAAAGTCAGGCGCCCCTGGCACAATCTGTTCTGTTCTAGCTCGACATTGGGAACGGTCTTTTGGCAGGTTTCATGGGAATTGTGCTTGGCCCAAATTCGCGGGAAGAGACGGTTTGCCTGCTCGGTGTGGAGTTGCGCTACACTTGGGTGTCTGACCCACAGAACGATAGACAGGGTCCAAGATAGACTTCGAAGCTTCCTGCTCTTTAGGCGGGGATCGCGATTGTGTAACGTGGAATTTGGGATAACTTTACGTCGATCACCTAATATTATCTCTCAGAACGCAGCCTTTAGTTTGCTTTAATTGAATTCCTCTTCCTCAGCAGATGTGTGTAGGCAGTAAATTCTATCGAAAAGCAAAGCATCTCATTCATTAGCGACAAAAGCTTAAACGATTTTGACCGCTCAGCAGGAGCCATTTGAAGGTAATTCTGAAAACGAAACGCTATTATTTATAAATAAGTTAATGCTGGAGATGTTTGTTATTTTCTCTATTTTCTTCCATCAGGCACATCCAATTCAAACACCCCATTAAACACTTACTCGCTATCTATATGCATGCATATATATATATATATATATATATATATGAGCAGTATCTGCACGTACGGCAGTAAAAACCATGACAATAAAACGAGTAAACCAAAACTTTGCCGTTTTTAAGTAATAAATTGATTGGGCTTACGGGGAAAATGGCAAAAAAAAACTTATATATATATGTATACGACCATCAGCTTAGTAACAAAAGCACAACCTTCGCATATGTGTATGGGTATAAGCGTGTAGTAAATGTATGTGTTTCATGTTTAATGTTTTGTGTATTAGCTGGCCTTTGCTACAAATTTGCCGTGGAGTTGGCCATTTATCCAGTTTTATGGCTAAGGTTAGTCAACCTAACACAGAATCGTGGTCAAAGTATGAAATGGTTTATAGCCTATCCATGCATATGCATAAATGCAAAAATTTACGTATTTTCTTTCCTTTTTTTTTTTTTTGTTTTTTTGTTGTTGTTTGTAAAATCGTATGTGCATGTATATAATATGCATTTCACTTCAAATATTAATCCAAAGATCATATTTCAAATGTTATATCGATTTCTTGCTCGTTCGAAATTTCAAACAGCATATAGCGTCAATGATGAATCTCTTCCGCTAATCCTAAGAAAAATAAAGTAGTTTAGTTTGATGAATTACAAATAAATTTTTCCAAAACTTGTACTGAATATGCAATTTGATCAAAAATTAACGAGAATTTTAAATTTCGAACTCTGCATCTTTGTGCAGAACATTTTGTAGGCAATGTCGACGCTTAATTCATATTTAACAGGCGAATGATTAAGAAGTTCATTAATATACACGACCTAGACATCTGAAATTTATCGGAGTATTAGAAAGTTTCTTTAAAAAACAGAAAACAGACGCAAAGAAGCATTGAAATTAAGAAAAAAATAAACCTTAGCTAACAAGGCTACGCAATGTCAACCAATTGGTAGAAATGCTCCCACAAGCCTAAGAAGAGGTCGTACATAACAACTACGATAGAGTACGGAAACACGCCTGTCGCTGATTAGGATTATGCTATATATTCAGAAAGGAGTCGCTTAGTATTTACACTCACTACTACTCTAGTCACACTCGCCCTACTCTACTTACACTCTGTCGTCTGTAAATATTAAACGGGAAGGAGTCTAATATCCTTTTACTTAACTAGCAATTCTTACCGAAATACACGACCATTCCATTTACCAGACATCGCTCCATGTAGCATGATCAAATTAAATATACCCGTTACTTTTTGATTCAACAACATTTATTAACAATTCATCAAGCAACTTCATTGAACTGTAGCATTATCGATTCATCGACTTACTTCGACTTACTCACTTATTAATCACTTATGCTAAGTTTGCACTTTCTTATATTTCCACACAATGTAAATCTAGCTATAACCTAGCTAACGTAACCTACTTTAGTTATAACCCACATTAAATGTAACTTTAGTAAAAACCTAGTTTAAAACTACTCTTTTGCATAAGCTAGCATAATAATTTATTATATAAGATACTGACCACAGTTCAGTTGAGCCAGAATTAAAGTGAGAATTAAAGTCAAACAAGAGAATTTTTGTTGTGTTTTCACTTCTGTCCGTTCGTCAACCTTTTTTTTCAACCTACAGGTTGCAGTGTTCGAGACATTTTGATGAAATTTGATAGTTATGGCCAGGAGCACTGGAGAGCATTGAAAATCATTCGAATGGCGTCACCTTTTCGACCACTTTCCATATAAGGCCTTATTTTGAAGAGTCCTTTTATGCATAACTATATTAGACAAAGAGATTGAAAGTATTTGATCGTGAGCCGTGGCCCGCTACAGTACTCTTACTTGTTTTAATGTATTTTCATTTGTTTTTTTAATTTCCAAAAAAATTTTCTACTTGCAGTCGTCCCAAAGGCAAACTAGAATGCGGAGATGTTTGTTGGAAAAAAACTGAAAGATTTTGTTATCGATGAGACTCTCCCATTTGAGAATATTCGTAGGGTAATTTAGGAAAGACTAGAAAAATCAATACGAAAAAAAAGTGAACATGGATGGGAGTATAAATATTTTCATATTCTGGAAAGGGGGTCTACGTGTCTTGTATGAAAACGTGAAGTTGGCGATAAAATGCACCGCAAAGCTTCTGCACTTCTAATAGGCTTGTGGAAAACATATCTTTAACTAAATAGATTAGTGAACAAATAGTGAAAATGCCCAAATTGTGAGGAAACTAATTGCAATTTTAAAATGTTACACTGAATATAGGATAAGTGTGCATACCGCAAAGAAAAAAAAATTTATACGTCACTGAAATTATATTTTGAAAATGCAAAGCAGAATATATGCATACATTGTATCAGGTGACAAGTTATACTTGTTTTAGTGACATTACACACGAATTTTACGATTTTCTATTGTTTTACAAAAGCAAAACAATTGCAATTTGTAAACTAATGGCATGAATGTCATGAAATTTTGACAACCATGTAGATTATATATATAGATGTAACAACCATATGGATTCGATAATAGTGAAGGCATCTGTATTTCATCCCATGAACTTATTGAATGATGTGTCAGATTCAGTGAAATCCTATTCTTATTCTTCTTCTACGAAGTTACTTGGTCATCTTACTTCATGAAACGAACGGAAATGAAATCTAAAATGCATCCTATTAACTTATTGAGAGTTGTGTTAGGTCCAGTGAAGTTCTATTCTCACTCTTTTTCCACAAAGTTACTTGGTCACCTTACTTCAATATGTGAAAATGAAATGGAAATCTAAAGCTTCATCCCAGGAAATAATTGAGCGATGTTTTAGATCCAATGAAGTAATTTGGTCATCTTATTTCAACATGGGAAAAAGGAATGGAGATCCGAAATTCACTCCATGAACTTATTGCGTTCTATATTACATTCATTGAAGTTCTATTCCTAATCTTTTCCAACTAAGTAATCTGTTCACCTTATTTCAATACCTGAAAATGAAAGCAAAATCTAAAATTTATCCTATGAACTTATTGAACGATTGTTGGGTCCAGTGAAATTCTATTCTCACACTTTTTCTACAAAGTTACTTGGTCACCTTACTTCAATATGTGAAAATAAAATGGAAATCTAAAATTCATCCCATGAACTTCTTGAGTAATGTGTGACATTCTGTGAAATTTTTTTATTCCCCCTTTTTTTTTGGTCACCGTACTTCAATATGTGAAAAATTAATGGAAATCTGAAATTTGTTTCAGGAACTTATTGGACGGGATGGTATATCCAGTGAAATTTTATATATCCCGTTTTTCTACGAAGTTACTTGGTCGCCTTACTTCAATATGTAAAAATGGAATGGTAAGATGAAAGAATAGAATAAATGCACGTCTAGTCTACAATGAAAACTGCAAAGAAATAATAAGGTTTGAGACGTAGAAATCTACACTTCTTACCTTGGATTATATTATCCGACACTATTCCTTATCCTAGCTTTGAAAGAAGCAAACATTTGCATCCGACACTATTCCTTATCCTAGCTTTGAAAGAAGCAACAAACATTTGCATCACAACCATGTACAACTAAGCCAATATCAAGTATTGTTACGGGCACATCCATACTTAGATATGCAGCGAAACAATCGTGAAAATAGAAAGAGTACAGCATGCAAGACATTTGAAGTGAATACATTTTAAGTTTAAGTAAGAGACACATTTGAAAGTGTCGTACAATCTCTCGCGTAAATCTATTTCATATGTATGAGTAGAAATTTATGTTTCAGAGAGAGAGAGAGAAAGAGAGAGAAGTCTATATTTGACAGTATATTTCTTTTAAGGATTCGAATGTCAACAAATGTATGTTGAACACATTTAAAATAATCATAAAAAAAAAAAAAAGAAAAGACATTTTCATAAGAAAATAAATTCTTAATAAATTTTCAAAACGTATAGCATAGAAAAAAAAAAGAAAAAAATTGTAATAAAAACATTTTCGCTGTTTTTATAAGATACGATAAAAGAAAACGTAAATTCCAGTGTCCGTCGTTTGCAGCACTAAGCTGCATATTTAAATTTATGTTAAATTTACATTTAACATTATTTTTGTATGCTTGCAGGTATTTTAATCAGCGACATCTATTCGTGAAAATGATAAAGTAATGCGAGGGAGGTATCAATAAACATAACGGTTAAATTCGATGATTTCGGCCTTTCTTTACATGAAAGAATTTTCCATTTAATATTATTGACCTATTAGACGCCTATATAGACGCTAGTCTAATCATGGAACGCTCAAAATTGGATTTTCGATATTCATTCATTTGGTTCTTTGATTTGAAGAAATTTTTTGCCGAAACCTCGTTTACACTATTACAAGCTTATGGTAATACTGGTTCATCATATTCCAATTACCAGTTTTGGTTTCAATGGTTTAAAAGTGGTGATTTTGACGTCACTAAGAACACTCTCGGTGACCAAAAAAAGTTCGTAGACAATGAATTGCAAGAGTTATTGGACGAAATCTCAAAGAACTCTCCAATAGCTTAGCAGTTGATAAATCAACTGTTTCTAGGCGCTTATATACGATGAGGGATCTAACAGGAGGGAAAATGGCTGCCATACGGATTGACTGAAAAAGCCATTTCGGACCGTTTCAACATTGCGGTTTCATTGCTTGCCAGACAAAAAAGGAAGAGCTTTCTGTGGCGTGTTGTAACTGGCGGGGAAAATTGGAAGCGTTAGTCCAGTAAAGCTATCCACATCGACACCGAAGCTAAATTTCCAATGTCATACAGTTGTGATGTGCATTTCGGGGGACCAATAAGGTGTATTGTGTTACGAACTGCTGAAACTGAATGAAACTGTTACTACAGATATCTATCGGCATCTGGGCGAACATATTGGGCGATGAATTGTTTCAAAAAACACAAGCAATAGCAAAGTCATCCTCTTGAATGATAATGCTCGGCCACACGTTGCAAGAGTTGTCAAGAATATACTGTTGTAGTTGTGCCGCACCCAACGTGCTTCTCAGGCGCCTTGTGATTACCACTGGTTCAGATCGATGCAACGTGATGTAATGACTACGTCTGGAAATTCTCACTCTCTTTGTAAATATCGAACTACTGACTTGGTTATTTTTAAGGCTATTTATTTTTCGGGGTCTCTCGAGACAAACTGCAGGTCGAAGGAGAGAGGTAGTAAGTAAGTAGAGTGGGGTAAAGAATGGCCCCGAGCTTATGATCTGCCAATGCGGTAAGTAGGTTTCGTCCGTCCATTTATTCCTACAACAGTAAAGCACATGCATTTCTATTAGATGTAACCATACCTGGAGTATGTTATAGTAAACTCCTAGTAGGTATGAAAACATTCGGCTTGAATTCATATAAAAACTATCTTCGCGGCAATCTTAAACAGCTAGATGGTCGTTGAACTTTCCTCACAACAAATTGCTGATGTCACAAGATGTATGGCATGTTGCAATATTTTATCAAAACCGCATATCGTCCAAGTCGAAATCATTTAACTTTCGTCAAAACATATATACGATTCAACATCAATTCCATCGACGAGTTAGTTTTCATTTCAAATCGACAAAAATTGTATACATTGTAGGCAAGTGTAGACGCGTTGCCAACAATAGTTTTGCGTGACATCGACAACCGTATGCTCAAAGGCAAACATTAACGCCAAGTTTATTCGCCGTCAACAGATATAAACCAATCCCAGGTCACATGCTTCCCTATCATTCTCCATTGACGGTAACTTTCATATTGAATGACGATATTTTCAGCCCACAAACCACACCTCAAAGTGAATTTTTGTGCACGCGCAGTTCTTTTAGGAACAGAAGGCGTGTTTTCTTTTTACTAACGGTGTAACATTCGTTAGTTACGCCATTTAACCGATTATGATCTTCATTCCACATTCCCAAAACCTAATCATATATTCATTATTTCCGTAATAAGTTTTACCAATTTCTGCACCCTATACAATGATGTATGTACTATATTTCATAAGTAAGAAGCAATATCTGAATAATATATTGAAATAAAATTTGATACAAAATCTCAATCAGAAGAGTGTTTTATTTATCCCTATTTTCGAAATCATAAATAGAGTGATCCTGTATTAATGTGCATCAAGTAGAATTCTATCTAAAAGTTGTTTTATTAATGATCCTACGGCCTTATGAAGTGATGCGTTATAGGTAGTGCACTGTAGCTCTTAGTGGTAAAGTCGGTCGACTTAATTACGTTATCAAGCTTTGTTGAAAAATTGGATCTCCATCAGGGATGCAGTAAAGTAATAAAATATGTACCTGTGATATGTAGATGGTTTACGATATACACAAAATATACGATATTACTATTATATTATTAGTATATATACAGTGTAGTATAGTATACTTTTAGGTGGTAATAAAATATATACATGTGATATGTAGGTGGTTTACGATATACACAAAATATACGATATTACTATTATATTATTAGTATATATACAGTGTAGTATAGTATACTTTTAGGAGGTATATTCCTTATAAAATCACCTAACTGTAAGTATTAAAAAATTCGTCTTAAATTCATATAAAATTATTTTTCTCTTATTATTATTTATATCGGTATCAAAATTATATATAATTCAGTTGAAATATATTTGACTAAAATAAAATTATTAACATATATATGTGCATGTGCGCATTTAAAGCACGTATTGGTAAAGTGTTTTCATGAATGCATACGTATTCATATATCACTATTTGATATAAATGCCCCTCATATGTAAATGTGTGTGCACAAATCAAAGCGCATGACTCAAATTTTATGTTACTGTCACATATTTTAAAATCATATTGATATTTGAACTTTGACCAATATATACTTTTATGTTGCAATAGTTTTTAATTAACCGCCTATCTGATCCGGTCAGGGTATTTTATGTCATAAGTCAATATTAGCACATATATAAATTGTATTTATATATATAAGTGTATGTGTGTACGTTTTATATTCTTTCGATACACATATTCAAATGCATATATAGAGCAAATAATTGTTTGGCATATGTGGCATTATGTTATGTCAGCAATGCGGCCGTGTTATATGTCAGCGAAATTTCATTTAATTTATTATTCCGTGTTATTAATTATTATTGTGCACTGTGATATTTACAAATAACACAGAAAAAAACAAAAAACAAAAGTGGAAAGGAAAAAGGAAAAAATCAAAGAGAAAAAACGACAACAATTAAACAAATGGCCTTGTGAACCGTCTAAACAATAAAAATGCACCATATTTTGTAATAACCCGGAAGCCTTTGTGCACTTTATATATGTACTTCGCTAACGGTACGTATATTAATTTTGTTAAATATGTTCAACTTACATAGATAAGAATCAAAGATTCCGTAAGTAATCATTACCTTTGATGTTTCCATCAACCAGGTTTCATAAAGGAATAAACCGTGAAGCCGAACTGTACTGCCGATTATCTGCTACCTGTGTCCTCTCGCTGGTTTCCGAGTTGTTGTTTTCTCCACAAGATTATTTATATTTTGTCGTATGTTACGTCCGTTTACTCTGTTGACTTCTTGACCTGTTACTTTATTCCCGGTTACTCAATTGAAGATCGGGATATTAATGTTTAGCTCACGGGTGGATTTTATTCAAGAAAAGAAAAAAGTTGTTTATACAGCAAGTTAAGTAAAAGTTATGGCTTCAAAACTCGTCATGATTCGTTAGTCGCCCAATCAGAAGAAAACCAGAAAAACGGTAGTTGTCAATCCCTAGACTCGGACGATAGTGGAAGTCATGTGATTCACACTTCCTACAAGGTTATCTTTTGCGAACCTTATTTATTAATATTGTAAATTTATCCAGAGAATAAATTGTAAGACTAAAGTCTTAAAGCACTAGCTTCTAAGGCTTTCGGCTTTAGTAAAAACTCTACCGCACTTGAGATTTGAACCCACGACCATTAAATTGTTAGTCGAGACGCTTGCCTACTCAGGCAGTCAGACGGATTTGTCAACTTTATCTTATGCTTAATATTTGGTTTCTGATTGGGTTTCCCCAAACCCTTCGTTTGTCACGTCAATTTAATATAATTAATTCAACTTATCGCTAACTTAAACTAACACTGTCCCCTCCGAGACAAAAACTCAAAACGACGGACGACTTCGACTCCTCATAGAACTCTTAGTTTATTATACTTGCTATGCTATTCGTATAAACTATCTTTTGCGCTTGATATGAAAAATGCATTATTAGCCAAGTGAATGGAACGATAGACGAAACATGCACTTCATTATTGAAGACTGGACTGATTTAAACGTCAATTTCTATTTCTGCGATCTCCAAGTTGATGGACAAAAATAAATCTAAATTCTAATTTCTTCCTACAATTCTTTATACCCTATACCACTTGTCGTACAAAGGCTTGAGATGAACCTACTTTTTATTATACCGATCGACACCGAGAAGCACTTTCTGAAGCGATTTAATCTTGTCTCTATTCATCTGTCCCTTTTGTTTTTTTTGTGCTCAACCTGTTCGTTGTCATTTTTGAGATATTTTGATGAAATAACGGGCACCGACATGTTTTGACTGAAGGACGAACGCTATTGAACATGGTTCGGATCGGAGTCCTTTTTGGACCATACAACGCGTTACCTTGAAGAGCTTCTACATGAATAATTGTAAGGCTGTAAGCCACTATAGTGTGTTTTTTCACTTCTCCCAATGCTAGTCTGTAACGAAACCCGTGTTCATCGGTTCACCTATGAATACTAAGATCGTATTGTTTTTCCTAATTTCCTATTTTCGCGAGTTTATAGAAACTTTTCTCTTTTGAGAAACTATTAAATAAAATAAACGTTTCGCTTACTATTGGCGGAGAACCTAACACTGTATAATATATAAAATCACTGGGAATAATTACTAGTTCTGGTAACACACTTTCACTGAAAAAAACAAATCAAAATTAATATGTTCATTATAAGAGCCGTCATTGAAAAGAAAATTCGTGAAAATTTGAGAATCGGAGGACGCCAAGTGCAAATATAAAGAAAAGAAGTAAAATCTTAATATCCATTAAAAAAAAAAGAAGGATCGGCTCATACTAAGCAGACAGCTCGTAAATCGGTAAAGCCATACCTAAATAATTGGCCACTACGGCCGCTCGAAAATCGGCTAAATCTGTTGGAGGAAGTGTCAAGAAGACTCATCGTTATCGCCCCAGTACCGTAGCCTTGCAAGAGATTCGTCACTATCAAAAGTCGACCGAATTGGTGTTGTTGTTGTTGCAAGTTGCCTTTTCAACGTTCAGTGCATGCAATCGCGCAAGATTTCAAAAGTGACTTGCTTTTCCAGTCGGCCGCAATTGGGAGAAAGCCTCTGAAGCTTATTTGGTTGGCTTATTCGAAGATACGCCATTCATGCGCCATTCATGACAAGCGCGTGACCATTATACCCCAAGAACATTCAATTGGTTTGCCGTCTTCATGGCGTATGTGCTTAAGTCTTCTTCTTTCGCTCCATGATCACAAAGTGTAACTTCTCACGTGTACATCACATTAATATTAACTTTGAATAGAAAGGGACTTCTTTTTTTTTTTGTTTTCTTCTCTCATTTCAATTTTATTTTATTGTAATGAAAATACATAGCATTAACAGTTCATTCCAACTGATTGATTTTCCCAAAAGAAAATGAATTCCCTAGAGAAAGAATTGCCAAGAAGCCAAGTGCACATTCGCGGCGCGCCATGCTGCGGCCGGGCGAGGAAAACGATTAGTGGAAAAGCAAGTTAACGCATTAAAAAATGAAGCCATTAACTTAGTTAATAATAATTTGCGGAAGACAGGGTAAGTCGGACAAGAACTTTTGAGTCGAAAAAGAATATCAGAGTTGAAAAGTCGAGAGTATTGCCAAAGTAAAATGTACATGAAAGAGTCTTGAAGTGAAATCGAAGGGTGAAAGTGTATTTCTCTTGTGATACGAACCGTATCCGAGAAAAGTGAATTTCGTAACAGTACATTATAATACGTTAACAAGAAATAGAAATGAATGAATCATATAATATATAATACAAATCATATAAAATTCCCATATATATTTTAAATCTGTAAAGGTTTAAGGAGAACGGCACAGTTTTGCGAAGAACTGACGAACTGAACGCGCGAGCAATCTGAAGAAAGCATTTTCTTCTCTATAATCGATTGTTATTCGTTGTTCGTACATTCCTTAGGAGATATATATTTTTATTCCTTTTAAAAAGTATCTTATTTATTATATATATTAGATTTATATAATAGATATAAAGTTAATTTAAAATGCATATAATTGGGTCGGCAACTAAGTAATTGCCGATTTGTTTAATGAAGTAAAAGATTTTTTTTTTTTTTTGCTTGGAATGATGTTTAATCTATAATGGATTTTCCATTTTGTTCGATGACCTCTCGCCATCCCTCTCTGATAGCTTGAAAATTCCACTCTCGTAGAATGTCGGATCCTTTTCGTCTAAGAACTGAGTTAAGTGAGATTTTACAGCGTCATCATTATTGAAAGTTTTACCACGAAGGGAGTTGTCCAGGGATCGAAATAAATGGTAATCCGGTGGCGCGAATTCAGGGCTATATGGTGGGTGTAACATCAATTCCCAACCAATATCCATCAATTTTTGCCGACTGGCCAATGCATTGTCCTGGTGGAAAATGACACCTTTACGATTGGCCAAATCTGGTCGCTTTTCCTTGACGGCTGCGTTCAATTTGTCCAGTGGCCGACAATAGACCTCCAAATTAATGGTTTGGTGCCTTGGAAGCAGCTCAAAATACACCGGACTTTTCCAAGCCCAAAAAATTGACAGCAAAATCTCTCATTAGGCTCATTAGGCGTGCACCACGTGCGCTTTCGATTGACATTATTGTACACGATCCATTTTTTGCTAGGTTAAAGCTAGGTAAGGATCACAGCTACCATATGTAAGAAGAAGAAGAATATCATAACGTTTACGAATATCATAAAAATGGGAGTGAGAGACATCTATAACTGATATCGGCAACTACTTAGTTGCCAACCTAATATTTATATAAGAGAAATTAGTTTTAGGTATAAATTAAAAAAAAAAGAAATTAAAGAAGTAATGGACGGTAATATGCTTTACATAAGACCGTTACGAAACGACCAACGATTCAAATGCAGAATTAAGAAATAAATATAGCTAATAAAGACGTCGTCATCCTGATCTTTATAACACCAAGATTATATCAAGGATTACCGTTAGAATTTCCACATGAATATAAACTGAGAGAACATAAAGATAGAACAGAAAAAAAAATTCCTTATATTCATTTTTTCTCCTCTTTTTCTATTATTGTTTTTTAGTTTTAATAGATTTCATGAATACATATTAAAATAATTGACTTTCGTATTATCTCAGATATAAATATAGAATACATTTTCGTCTTAAGTAAAAAGGATTTTGTCTTTTTGTTTTTTCTTACTTTGCTACTTATTATTATTTCTTTTTATCGTTATTACACTACATTACTATCTTTAATGCACATACAAAAATACTTGAAAGTAATGCAAAAATAGCTTGAAATAAGTCGATTATCTAAAGATTTCTGGTCGGTCTTTCCGTGAAAGGCCACAAAAAAAAAATTGATCAATAATTCCCGAGACTAAATAAGACAAATACTTATTGATACGTAGAATCTCTTCTAAGCGTGATACAAACTTATTTACTTATTTAAAATTTCGCTACATTTTTACACGGTACGTTTGCTTTGCAGCGAGTAAATACGACACGCTATCGCTGTCGCTGAGTAAACTCAACAGCAATTCTTTGTTCGACAGAAATTTTATTCAATGACCCGCGACTCGTTACATCGAGTTGTTAATCGACAGCCGCCCCTAGCTTTTTAATACCCAAATTTCCCTGTAAATTTGCGGTTTCCTTATACCCAGCACTGTCAGATAGGGATATACTCGTTTTGTTTTTCTCCATAATGCATGTAATACCCACCAGAACCTTCAGAGACCCTAAAAAGTATACATATTCTTGATCAGCGGTAAATTCTGAGTTGATTTAAAATGATCTGTCCATCTATGTAGTGCGTTCCTGGGACTCTCCTGGTCGCAAAAATGAAGATATCGACTTCAAATTTGGTAGAAACATTGGTAGATCTTGCACGCAGGTTGGTATTAAAAATGGGCCAAATTGGTCGGAGCAGAAGCGCCCTGTGAAACGTAAACTGAACGCAACTCAGTTTTTTTTTATCAGATATTTTTTGGATTTTGCTCGTTACTCGGAAGTTATTAAAGTTAGCAGGTTGAAACTTTTCACATTTGTTTTATGAGACACTTTATTCTTTGCGTTCACAAATGGAACCAATCGGCCACGCAATCGGTCTTTTTTGATGCCTTATGATAAGCAAACAAGACCGAATGGTTAAAACTATTTTGTACACTCCTCAAATGAAGATATATTATCTGAATGAATATCGAAGACACCGCAATTAATTTTTTCTTAATAGTACCAGCGATGTGAGTATCAAATAAAAGAACTTGAAGAGTAGAATGCGAAAAGCATAGTGATGGGTATGCGGGATTCGTCCCCCGCCTAATATAACTTTCTTACTTGTTTTTTTTTTGATATCTTGAGAATGCTGTGTGTTGCAAAGTAGTACATTGCCACGAAAGCAAATGAGAAATGGTACTAAGCAAAATGGTCGGACTTACCTGTCTAAAAGTTTATTACATGCCTTTTACACCCTACACCACTAGCGGTACAAGTACATGGTAAGTTTTGTGCGGATGTTTGCGACATTCAAAAAAGCTCGAGATAGTGTCCTCTATTATTATACCGTTTGTCCGTCCGTCTGCCCAACTTGTTTTCTTGCGTTCAACCTAAAGGCCGAAATTTTTGGATATGTTGATGGTATTTCGTACACTGAGGTTTCCCGTCAAAAGAACGAACGCTATTAAAAATGATTCAGCTGGAGGCACTTTTTTGACTACTTCCCATATAACGCTGTAAGGATCAAAGATGCAGGACTTGTTTTCGTCCTACACGTACTCATACGTTATTCCTATGTATTTCAAATACAATAAATATACTCTACTTTCGATTCAGTTTCCTTTATAGCAAGCTCTTTATAGCAAGCACTCTTGTGAGTATTATAGAAATGCTGTAATAAATAAGAACGGAGTGGGAATGGAATACCATCTTCCAAATAAGCTGGCTAACATAATTCGAAGG
Source organism: Glossina morsitans morsitans (assembly GCA_001077435.1). NCBI lineage: Eukaryota > Metazoa > Arthropoda > Insecta > Diptera > Glossinidae > Glossina > Glossina morsitans. Next base: position 39,249 of record CCAG010009705.1, read on the forward strand.
TATGAACTAAGCGATTGGGAACGCCAATGTGATTTCGAACAGAGACAGAGTGGAGAAGAAGATTGCATGTCGTCTTCCATCCGGCTCAAACGCCACCGTCCTATATAAAATCTGTCATCGTCCGCCAGGATTGCATGCTATAGATGCTAAATTAGGAATATTTTAACATTCCATCGGATGACCACTGACGATAGGTTTCAATTTTTCCCTGCTAGAATCTTTTATGACCTAAGTTGATTAATCAAAGAAAATTGGATTGTAACATCAACAGCAGACATATTAGGGTTTCTATTAAAATGAAGAATATAAATTATCAAGGTAAGGACGACTGGAATAGCTGCTGAGACTTACCTCGGCCTTATTTGATTAAAAAGTAAATTTTTCCATCTATCGCAGAAAAAATTCCGCTCCTCAGAACGCGGTCGTTTGAAAAGTCCTTATATATATATATATATATGGTGTAGGGTATGTAATGATAGACTATACTGTCCTTACTAGTTAAATATTTACTTAGGGTACAAGAATTTCTCAATTACTGTTAATAGAATACGAGCTGATTTCAATTGTCGCCGCATCTTGAAACTTTTGAAAAACGCATTAATGAAATGCAAAAAAAAGGAGCAATTTGTAAGTAAGAGAAACATTTTTATGCACTCATTAATGTTTTTTATTTATTTTTTATTTATTTAGATATTTTTTTTTTGTTAATCTACGAGAATTTCTGTTATTTTAGTGTAGTAGTGTATGTGTATGTAACATTCATCTCAGCAAAAGAAAGTAATTTGAACTTCATGTAAATGTAAGCTCTTCATTTATTTCAAGCTCTTCAAATTTGAAGAACTGCATCAATTTGTTCAATTTGTTCATATGTGACTGGAACAAGACAAATTTTTAGCGAATGCTATAAAACCGAAACAGATTCATAGCAATTAATTCAAGTAAATTGCAAATAAATACTAATGGAAATCCCGCATACGAGTACAGTACAGTATCTATAGACAATAACAAATCGCTGCAGCGAAAGAACGGCTGTTGTGATAACGAAAAACGACGGATGTGTATAAATGTTTTTTAACTCTTTTTTTTTTTTTTTAAATGAATAAATGACTGAAGTGACTGAAGCGTTCACATCGTCGACAAAATATTTCAATATATTGTCAACGCTTTCAACTCATTCTTTAGCGTTAATTTTTCTAAAAGAGGGCGACTGTGCAAAGCATATAACACATGTATATAGTAGTAGTAGTAGTAGTAGTAGTAGTAGTAGTAGTACAACGGCTAGCTACTGCATTTATATTTTTGTTGGGTTTTCTCAGTCACACTTAACGAATAGACGGACACAAATACAATACATATATGCATATGAAGGACATAGCAATTTATGATAATTAAATGTGGGTATTGTTGATATGAATGAAATGAAATGAAATTTTTTCTTTAACTAACTAAATGAAAGACAGCATGAATGAATTCTTTTCGCAAAATGTATGGATGTTCAGGGATAAGAGTCTTTATACTAATAAAACAATTTAATGACAAAAATGTCGAACATTTATTCATTTATGCGTTTATTTATATACACTGTCCTTAAATTAACAACGCAATGCTAAACGCCTGGTTATGTAATATCTTTGCACTTATATTCTATTGTTGGTATTTCTAAGAAAGAAATCCGGATTAAGGCGATCCACCAAGATAACGTTAGACAACACATTTCTCAAATGAGTCGGGAAAAGTTAGATATTTCACAACAACTTCTCTATACCTATACGAAGTAAAAGTTATTCACTCTCCTTCACATATTTGCCAGGCTATGCCCTCCAGTATACCATAGAATTCTTCGACGAATCTCCCAAATGATTGCTTTCTTATTAGGTGCTAGTGATATTCTTGCCTACCGCTAAGAAAGAAACGCAAAGCTTTCTTTCAGCTGACTTAAACCTAGCTTATGTGTCTCCGATATATATCTATAGCTTTATCATGTTTAACGATTCAATATCCGAATCTATATCTCTTACTAATGATTACCTTACAATTATATTTTTTTGTTTTCTTTTTCACTTACTTTTTCATTCCACTTTCATTAATCGTTTCACAATGTTTCACTTATCCTTAGTTCAGGTCATGGCTAATTCATCCCCACAGTAGTTAATATTGGCACTTGCGGCTCTTTCAAGGATTTCCTCGGGAAATCCGAACTAAAACTTATAAAACTCTACACTCTAGGGACCGATCCCAGAAGAACAAGCAGACAAACTTCTTCCTTAACCGCAAACTTGAACATCAGCTCTGACGGGCTTGCTCTCGCCCCATTTGCAATCAACAACGACCCGAATTCGAATAACAGCTGCTTTCTATTGCCTGCTCTCTCTGTACTGGTTGCTACTGCAAGTAGCGCTAATTGCTAATGGTGGTCGTTATGCGATACTTATTCTAACCCGAAATCCTATATATGGGATTCAAATGAGGAACGATTTTTGTTCGCCTAACCTACAAGCCCTCTTCGCCATCACCATACTCATACATATGGGGAAAAATCTCCTAAACAGCAGGGCAAATATAGAAGAAAATAAGTAAAAATACTATGATGAGAGACTAAATATCCTACACCACTTCGCTTGATATAGCCGTTCACATGCCGACCTTTTAAAGAAGGATCAAAAAATGAACAGATTTGAACCATTTTCAATAGCGTGCGTACTTGAGTCAAAACATGTGAATCTACCAAATCCAAGGAGGTAAGAACAGCGGCTGTCAAGTCAGCGTTCGCGGGTTATTTATATTTTTTAGCCGTAGCTCTATAGTGGATAGCTATCAGTTGGTAGAAGCATAAGGACATACCCACGTCACAACCTCCCTATATCTTTCGCTTTCCTATCTTCTTTGTGACAATCACCTTATTACTCCTATAGGGGACATACCCTGAGTGATTGGTTATATTAAAAAAAAAAAAATAAATAGAAAAAAATTATATAGGAGTGTAGGAAATTTC
>CCAG010009708.1:0-17841 GCA_001077435.1 Glossina morsitans morsitans
TGGTGATCAGCGGACACACCTGAGCAGCTATCGTTATTTTTATTAACAGGCAAAATAGCCTGAATACCACCACTGGAAGGAAATACCCTTGCCACTTTAGCATAGCTAAAACGAGGAGTGCTTCCCGGCTTATATTTAACTTTAGTATTACCAGGTGATTCAACAATAGAGGAAACGTACGCGTTCTTTGCAAGCAAGGTTGCAACACTCGAATGGATCGACGAATGAGATTTAAGCGAAGACAGAAGTGAAGTACCACACGCTACGTTACGAGTTGGTCTTACACAGAATGGTGGAGAAGTTTAGTTCTCTAAATAGCGACACTCATCGAACACTGCCTTAATTTTTTGAACTTTTTCGAACAATGTCAACAGATTTTTACTTAATTCAGAAAACCCATTTTCTGTCTCCGTGAAAAAATTATAAAAGTCAATATTCCACTTCCTACAGTCGGGACATGACTAAGGTAATCCTTTCGAAGGATCTAGGACTTCATCAGTAGCGCCACAATCGATAGTTGTACACTTCGCGTGAGAAAAATGCACGCAAAGCCAACAAGTAATGAATCATTCAGAATCAGGGCCGGTTTTGGTTCGAAATGATGTATTTAAACACTCCATGTCCGAAAGCAACAAACAAAATAGAGATTGTGGAAAAAGAAAAAACAAAAAAGGTTATCAAGTATTCAAAAATGGTCTCTTAATTTAGCCGCAAACTTCGCACGATTAAAAACACAGTAAACAAAGAGTAAACCAAGAGAAAAACTGCAAACGCTGCGAACCAAATCAGGCGTTTGGAAGCAACAACACGCAAAAACAAGAAAGAGACTTTTTGACGAGATCGCCAAAGCCCAATCGGAAAATGAATATCACCACAAAAAGTTCAATATATTTCATTAAATTTGAACACATATATAATTACTTAGGCTTTAAAGCCGTATAAAGCGATAAAGCAAAAAAATAAAAAAGTAAGCTACAAAGTAAAAAATACGACCACAGTGCGCGCGCAGAATTTCCAAACTTCATACATAACAATCTCCTCGAAAAGGGATTATATTAATGGTCTATTTTTGTCAACTTGCCACAGTGGCAAAAATTAAGGTAGGAAGCTAAAATTTGGCCTAAACATTCCTTGGCTGCCTAAGAATCCGACGTCAAAATGATAGGTTTTCCGAAATATCTTCGCACGATCGAAATTTATAGACAAAAATATGAATAACTTATTGTATTTTTTCCAGGTTGTTTAAGTTCTTCATTTATGGCGGGCGTGTTTTTAGTATAGTCACATATTTTTTACATTGAGTTCTGCAATGGCCAAGAATTTTTATGCCAAATTCCAACTTTTTACCATAATTTGCGCGACTGTACCAACTCGAAAATAAAGCGGACTAAAATTATTCCTTTTGCAGAAATAGGTATGTGCAAAACGCCGATAATTCTAGTGGTAGACAATGTTGCATCCATTATTGCTGGTTCAAGACTATTCTTGTTCTGCCTATTATAAAACTAAATCAAATTTGGCAACTGATCGCGCCGTGATCGTATCGTTTTATTTTTGTGTGAAGAGTTATTGCACTGTTTTCAATTTCTTATTCCTTTATATCTTTTTACGCGTTTGAAGTCTAATTATTTGTAAAGGTATAAAGGTGTGAAGGGTGTAAGAGTGAAGGGATTATATTAATTATATTGAAATTTTGTCGTGATTTTCATTTTGGTTCTTGCGTTCAGCACTTGTGCTCTTGATAACACTCTTTTGTGTTTCTTTTTTCTTTTGGTGATTACAGCTTTTCTCTTGCTCTTTGTTTACCGTTGCTTCAGTAGTGTGAAATTTTCGTCAAATTTGAGAAATAATTTTTGTGATTTACTTTTCTCTCTTTTGTTTTGGTGTTTGCAGGTTGCTTTTGCTTTCTCTTGTTCTTTTGCTCTCTTGTTACAGTGTCTTGTTACAGTGTAAACGTAACAGAGAAGTTTTCTTAAATTTTCAGATAAATTTAGTGCTGTGGATCCTCTTGAATTAGCTCTTTTTTTTGTCCTCATAATGCATTTCTAGCTTTTTGACATGACATGGAGTGCTTATATACAGCATGTCGCGCAAAAACAGGCCTAGAATCTGATAGATTCGTTTCGTGTTGGCTTTGCGATCGTTTTGGCCATGCAAAGTGTGCCAGTATTATCGGGCGTGCTGCTGACGCCGCCGTTGACCCCTCGGAAGGCCTCCAATGTCATGTCCTGACTGTAGGAAGCGGGACATTGACTTCTACAAATTGTTCGCGGAGACGAGAAACGCTTTCTCTGAATTAAGTAAAAATCTGGGGTCCTTGTGGGAAAAGTTTGAGCTAATTAAGTCTATGTTTGATGAGTGTCGCTTTATTGAGCACTCATCTTCTTCCCAAGCTACCAAAATACCCACTCGAAGCGTAGCCTGTGGGACGTCACGTCTGACTCCTTCTAAACTCGATTCGTTGGAACAAGTTAGCGCTCCCTCTAACTCTACAACGAAAGTCAGCGTTTCCGATACTGCTGAGTCGGTCGGTAACAAAATAGTTACAAACAAGCCGGCAGGTCCTTCTGCTTTAAGTTACGCTGAAGTGGCAAGGGTATCTCCTCCCAGTGCCGTCGCTCATTCTAATCAGGCATCATCTCGTAAAAATAATAAAGAGCAAAATAAATCATCTTCTCCCCCTTGCTGTTCGAGTGTGAATGCTAGTGACCAAACTGGGCATGTCGCTCAAGCTGCTCGTGCAAGTGTGGTAACACCCTCAATATTCTCCCCATCTCATAACGCCTGAGTCGTATACCCTACTGTTCCTAGTACTAATGACATTTGCTTGACGGCAGTTCCTCCCAGGAAAGCAATATTTGCGTCAAGACTGGCACCTAAAACATCGGTGGATAACATAAAAAGCTACCTGGCGGCGAAAGTCGCACCAGTCAACTTCAAGCGTGTTAGCATTTTCAAATTGGCTCCTTCTAAATCTAAAGCAATATCTTCTTTTAAAGTATTAGTTCCGACTGAAAACAGTGATATGTTGTTCAATAAACCACGCTATGGCCAGTAGGATCCTTAGTTAAGGAATTTATTTCTCGAGATCGTCCCCATAATACCAAAGCAGTAGTGCTGTCGCCTTCAAAAAACTAAATGTTTTTTCAGGCCCATTATATCTCATTTATCAAAATGTTAGGGGCCTAAATTCAAAAATTCATTCTACTTTCCTAAATTCAGTAAGCGCGGAGGTTTTCTGTTTGGCCTTCATTGAAACTTGGTTAAAACCTGATTTACATTCGAAGGAACCTTTCCATAATTCTTTCCAGGTTTTCAGAAATGATCGATTGAATCTCATTGATGGCGGTGTTTTAATTGCAATATCTGCGTCAGCCCCATCCAATTCAATAGAATTTCCCACTTCTCCTGACGTTGAATTTATCGCTATTGGAGCGAAATTTTCTAATAAACAACTATATGCAACCTGCTCCTATATGCCCTTAAATTCGGATATCTCCATATATAAGAAACAGGCTGCCTGCATTTGTGAAGTGGCCAAGCAATTTAAACCTACTGATTTTGTCATTGTTGGTGTGGGTGACTTCAATTTGCCTCAAGTCACTTGGTGTTACAGTTATATATCTGGCTGTTTGATTCCTACTTCAACATCTGACAGAGCTGTTGTGTTCTTTAGCGAATTTTTGATGATAATTTAGTTCAATATAACCGTACCCCTAATTGTAATGGTAGACTGCTTGATATCTGCTTTGCCAATTTTGCTGAGATTAGTGTAAATCGTTGTCCACCCTTTAGTTTACCTAAGGACCCTTATCATCCAGTAATGTGCATGTCCTTTCATCACAAGTATGATGGTTCGTTGAACTGCCTTAATAGTCCAAATCCAACCTTTTCAAGCAAATATTATGATTTTCATTAAATCAATATTGTATTGCTAAAATATCATATTTCACATATCAAACTTGATTTCTCAGTTGAAAGTATTGATAGATTTCTGCCATTGTTCTACAATATATTAAATCTAGATATTTCTGCAACCGTTCCGATCAAGTAGTGCCAAGCTCGAAGCAGGCGTCCCCCGTGGTTTAATACGACAATTAGATATTGAAAGAATAGGAAGAACAAGTTTTTCAACAAATCCTCGAAAAGTGGCTCTTCTTTCGACTCTTTTTATTTACTCAGCCGCAAGACATAGATTTAATTCCGTCAACCACCTATGTTATTGCAGATATTTTCAGTTCATTAAATCTTCTGTGTTTTTTAATCCTAAATACTTTTTTAAGTTTGTTAACTTCAAGAGAAAAATTTCCATAAATCTCTCGCATGTTTCTTTTAATGGCTCTGAGTCCTCGGATGATATTGAAACCTCAAATCTGTTTGCTGAATTCTTCTGACAAAACTTTTCGACTGCTAATTCCGATTTATTAGCAAACTACCCATATCCGATAACTAATTTGGTTTCAATTCCTAATTTGGTTATTTCTGAAAATGACGTTTTTGAAGGGTTGAGTTCTATAAAATATAGTTGTGCGCCTGGACCTAATGGAATTCCATCATGTGTACTTAAATCTTGCGCTATCGAGCTATGTGGTGTTATCTCAAAGATTTTTAATCACTCTTGAATTTAGGTGCTTTCCCTTTTTGTTGGAAGAGTACTTTTCTTATTCCTATTCATAAAAGTGGGAGTAGACAACTTGTTGAGAACTATAGAGGCATCGCCAAGTTGAGCGTCTTGCCTAAACTATTCGAGCGGATTGTGTCTCAGCATTTGGACTTTGCCATCAAATCGTATATTTCTCCATTCCAACATGGCTTTCAAAAAGGAAGATCTACGGCCACCGATCTGTTAGAATTTACTTGTCATCTTTGCAAGACTTTCTCTAGAGGCTCTCGCAGTGATGTCATATACACTGATTTTAGCAAAACGTTTGTTTTGGTTAACCATAGCTTGCTTATCTTTAAACTCCTCTGGCTTCTCTTCCCACTTAGTGAAATGGGTAAGCTCTTATCTGCATAATAGGTCGTTCAGGGTTTTGTTTAACTTCATCACCTCATATGAATTCCCCGTTACGTAAGGCGTACTTCAAGGCAGCCACTTAGGACCCATTTTATTTAATCTATACATTAATGATTTGCCCTCGGTGATTACATCCAGCCAGATCTTAATGTATGCGGATGATGTGAAACTGTTTTCATCGTTTCCCGTAGAATCGTAATTACATCAGCTTCAAATTGACTTGAATAATTTGGTTGCATGGTGCTCGTTGAATCATATGAAACTGAACCTGAAAATGTAAGAGGCTTTGTTTCAGGTTACGTTTTAACCTGCATATTGAGCTCTTGTTAAGCAAAAGTACGTGCGCGCTTGGTTTTATAGAGAGGTGATCCAAAGAGTTTGATGATCCTTACATTACGAAAAAGCTATACATATGTTTGGTTAGACCTATACTCAAGTATGCCTCTGCTGTGTGGAATCCTTCCTATAGGTGCTATGTAGATGCAATTAAACCTGTTCAAAAGCAATTTTTGCTATTTGTCCTTACGAATTTGACTTGGGACTCTATTGCCTCTATTCCCCCCTATGAAAATAGGTTGCTTCTGTTATCCTTATCGTCTCTCGAGAAACGTAGATTTGTTCTTGGCGTTTCCTTCTTAATCAAAGTAGTAAATGGTACTGTAGACTCGCCGTCATTACTTGGAGAAATAAGCTTTCATGTCCCTAACCGTTTCTCTGGGCATTTTATCTTGATTAAGTTTAGCCAATATAAATACAATTACGAGCTGTTTACCCCGCTCAGAGTTGTTTGCAAGAATCTAAATGATGTCTATCACTTATTCTCACTGTTGGACTATTTAAAGTAACTTTGTTTAATACGCGCGGTCTACTTTGCGCTCGTAATATCTCACTTTTTTTTCGAAAATTATATGGTGTTATTAACGTGTCGGTTGCCAAGCTTATGCATGTTTACAATGCTTTAGTGATGCACTTGCAAGCTGGATCTGTTCTTTTTCGGGTGTGCTTCTGTGCTAGCTTTCTTTTTTTTTCCTTTTTATTTATTTATACACGAATTATTATTTTTAAGTAATTTTGTTTTTGCTTTTATTACTTTTCTTTCTCCCAATTAGTATTAGATTTACTCTTAAGTTGTATTTGAATCCGACCGCTAATTCAGTTGAATTTCATGTATAAGTAAGTAAAATAAAATAAATAACCTATTGATCTTCAAACTCCAGGCCTCTGGCTTCCCTTTGTACTTATTGAAATGGATAAGCTTGCAATATACATAACTTTACTATATTATTTTTAAACATACTTATCAACAAGATTTCGCAAATGACATTATTTGGGTAGCAACAAAAAGCAAAATTTGCAATTGCGAAATGATAAGTCATTAATTGTGCTTAGTTACGGGCCTTGCGGGTTTATTCTTTTGAATTACTTGTAACGCATTTTTTTTTATAGCTGGTGTTGCATAAGACCTGGCTAATTCAGTTTAGTTACAAAACGAAGAAAGAACTTAACCTACCACACCTGGGTTGTTGTGGTTGTTGGTCCGTTAAGTCACCGTCTGTGGTTATATCACACACACAAGCACACAGACACACACTCATTTACTTACTTATCTCATCTTCGCGAAACTTCCTCTTTTAATAGATGAAAAGTGTCATCATCAATGAATATAATTTTTTACTTATTTTTTTATTATCATTTCTTAAGTCTACTATAATTTGTAAACAATACTGCATACCGACGTTTTTATGTTCAATAGAGTATTCGTGTTCATTTTTGAGCTAATTTTTTTTCCTTTTTTTTTTTGTAAATATATTTTCGTAAAGTTCTCCTTTATTTTGTTTAATTAATTTTTCTTCTAGACACATTTTCTACTTCATGTGATGTTCTTCTTTTTTCTTTTTCTCACATGGCGTTTACTTTGCAAGGTTTTTATACCCGTATCCTCCTTTTTAATTAATTCCGTTCTATTGCATTCACTTTTCATTTAACCCGTTTATTGAAATTCGTCTTAATTGTTATAGTAAAGCGAAAATTTGAGATCCGACTTTCACTAAATTAATGTAAATTACGATATAATTTTTGTGATTATTGCTCAGTAAGCCAATAAAGTGGTTAACTAGGCTTTTAATCTAGTTACTGAAAGTATGAAAAATGATTTTTAATTTCCATTGCAGTTTTTAGAGATTTTTTGTATTGTTGCCGAATCGCTCAAATCTTATTAAGCCGCCATCTAATTCCTTCTGCTCCACTATCATGTCAAAGGCTGAATCTTCACTCCTAGCTGCAAACTCTTTTGTTCTGTCTCGTCAGTATTCTCTCTTGTCTCGGTAATCAAAAAAAATACACATGTCATTTGCTTATGCAAAACCCATCTTTATGCTGTACAGACGGTCTTTGGACTTCGTTATCTTTTCATAATTCTTCCTTTAAGTGGCGCTATTATGTGAGCGGAGAGTTATGAAGAGAAATCTAGATTATCGGAATTCCGTTATTATAAGTCACACTACTGTTTTTGTAAAGAGCAAAGAAAAAGCCGACTAAAAGAAACTCCCTACATGTATATACACGGACGTGACATACTAATAAATACGTAGCATTGGCATTTTCCAATGATTTTATATTTTTTGTTATTATTATTCTTTTAGTTTTAAGAAATATACATACGCTTTATTTTAAGTAACAAAAACACACTCTCTCTCTTTGAAGAATTCATAATAAAACAAACCTTTTAGTACGTTCTTTGATATCGCTGGGATACTTGCAATTAGCATTGCAGTTTCCTAACCCTGCCTTTGCAACCAAAGATTGCTTCTTCATCAGTCAAGCTACCACAATTTTAGAGCAGCTGTCCGACATACAATTCAACATTAAACACATCACAACGGAGAACGCAAAGTATGCTACGTCGTGGTAGCTGTTCCACTGGACATAATCCTCACAGTGCTCGATTTTATACAAAATCCACCAAGCACAAACAAATATACTGAATTTAGAAAGGTGTTAATAGAGAGGTACTCCCTTAGTGGGAGTAAGATATTATCTGACTCCCAAATAGGAGACAGGAAGCCCTCCGAATTTTACAGGCCACTCCAACTTCTCTCCGGTTCAAATTTTTCAGCTGACGTGTTAAAAAATCTCTGTCTTAGAATATTGGCAAAAACTTTAAATGACATATTGACTGACTCAAGTCATTTGCTTACTGAGGCACCAACACAGATTGCCGACAATATTTGGGAAGTACTCCAAGGCAATGGGATTGTACCACTTACACACAACAGGAACATCCCGCAAAAATTCCAAGACTTTACAGCAATCTTAGTCAAAAAGAAATCGATAAAATGCAGTGTAAAATTACCGATAGGACTTCGCACAGTGTACAAACAAGACATATCTGCCTCGCCGACGGAGATACTGTGTGGAGAAAACTTTTGGTTACGGGTGAACTGCCACTCTCAAATACAACGTGGGCATAGATCAGCATACTTCAAAAACTTCAAGAAGGTCAAATCGAAAATAAACCGTCACAGAGACCCGCTTTCTAATCTAAATGTCCGCAAAACGTTAACAACATGTAAACAACTTTTTGTCCGTAACACAAGCAAACGTTCGTTATAATCTCCTTCCGAGGGTCCCTTGAAGGTTATTGCAAAAAATACCAAATTTTTTGTAATTCAAATGAAAAAAGAAACACGAACGATAGCTATAGATAGACTGAAACCAGCAATTACCGCAACGTCATATGAACATAACAATTTACCGAAAACTCACAACGCACACAAACACAAAAAAAGAATCAGATTTCATTTACACAACATCGACACTTTTTTATTCTAGGAGGGGAAATGATGTGGTGTGTTTATAAACCGTTTGAATTTTTTTTGTTTATAAAACTAAAATGTCAGCGTTGGTTTTTATTTACCGTCAAAAGTTTTTTTTGTTAAAGTTATATTATTACAAAAAACATTTTATGGTTTGAATGAACAAGAAAATTTTAAACGAAAACGTTTATCTATTGGATATAAAATATGAGCAAATAGCTACATGTATGTTCTTTTGTTTTCTTTTCTTTCTTCCTTATATACTTTGTATTAGTACTTACACACTTTTTTCTTATAATTAATTGACAATTTTTGGAAATTTATTTCGTCAGGTTTTTTCAATTTATTCGCAAAATATTCGCCCATTAATAGTATATTTGTTTGTTTGGTTTTTTACTAGAGAGATGAACGGGCTGTTATTTTTCGGATTTTTCGGCAGCTACAATTAAATATAAAGAAAAAGTTTCTCTTTTTTCTGCTTTTCCATTTACGTATGAATGGTAGCAATGAAACTGGCACGAAAGCTTTACGCGATCGGGACAAATCCGCTTATAAGTTATGAGTTTGCTCGCGAACGAACGTTAATTTGGGATTACTCCTGTAATTATGTAAGCAAATTTCATTGTCACTAAATTTGCTTTCTTTGTTATGTCAACTCTGGCGACAATTAAATTGCTTTAACTGGAAACAAATTAGCATTAGTATTGACAACAAACTAAGAAAAGCTATCACAAATCTCTCTTTTCGATTTGCGTTTGTAGAAAAATAGCTGTAAAAGAAAAGTATAAACAGATGTTACAAAATGAATTATTTTTCATTTTGAAAATTAATACAGTACAATATTTTTTCTAAATGTCGAGCTACACAAGATATCGTAACGTCGTTTTATGCTCATTTATTGAAGAAAAGAACGAGGATAACCGCGACGCACAAGCTTGGCGACGAGACGAGCGAGAAAGTCTTTGCAAGATGCTTTAAAAACGACAACAAACAATAATCTAATATTGTCTTTTGGAGATTTATACAGATGTTCATCGCTTCCACAGCTTTTCGTTACGTCCTGGATATAAGTGGCGCTATGCGGACTACATATACATACCGCCGGTGTTACGCTTAGTCAGGGCTTTAGAGTTGTTGACTTCAGCAAGTTAACAATGCCTGGCCTGTAGCGACCATACCGTAAGCGTTGCACGAAATATATTGTCAATTGCTATGCCAGAGGTGTTGCAAGAGGAAATAAATCTTTGCGTGGAATGGATCCAATTAACCGTAAACGTAGGCGACGATGTGGTTTTACCAGAAATTTGGTATTCGAGACGGTAAGTGATTGAACATGTTCTTTGACAATAAACGACTATTATAGTACTTTTATTATTTATTACAGTGATCAGATGTGTTAATGAAACGCACATGCCCCTTTCAAAACCAACGGAAAATGGAGCAATTTTCATTATTAGGAAACTAAAACACAGCCTAATTGGAATGGTAGCAAGTAATATTATTGTTATATTTGCCTATTATTATATTTGTCTATTAGAGACTACTTTTTATTTACATAACTATAAACATTTCCTGCTATATTTGCGACCATGAAATGAAAATCATGCCAAACAATTTCAAATTTCCCGGATTTTCTCATAATTCACATGTGTGGAGGCACATCGTTGAAAGATCTTACCTGGAAAACCTTTGGCCTAGTCATGAAAACAATGATTGGCTGCTTGGTAATCCGTTAAAAAAATTAAGCGACAAAAAACTACATCTTTCTCAGTTTTTTTCCGGTGTTAGGGGATACCCCATGTAGACTTGGTTGATGACACCTTGTCGAGGATCGGCGAATCCCCTAAAAGAAAAATACAAGGAAATTCATTGCAAGGCGAGGTGCATTGTGGAAAGATTCATTCATGTGTATATTCCAGTATTTAGTATTGCGAAAACCTAACTACAGTTTTTGAACATTTCTCTAAAACGATGGATTATTCCACAAGAAGAGCGCAGAAGCTGCTACAGCCCAAAAAAGCTGTGGAAGATTCGCAAGCGTTTGTATAATGCTGCTGTTTGGCGTTGATATTTGTGTGGAGGCATCTCCATTGAGGCAGGCGGATGAGGAAGTTAGAAGATTGCTGGCACAAAATTTATAAATATTTTAAAATTCTTGAAAGTGTAAATAAAGTTACAGCTCGCACAAAAGTTTACATAAAAGTTAAATAGACATTGAAAGTGTTACTTTTTATAGAACCAAAATTTTTTTGTACTGCCAATTAAAAGTCAATTTTTTGTAAACGAATTGTGATCAATTCAGTATTCAAATTATTTTATCATTTTATAGCCTAACACAAATTCTACATAAACTTCATTTCATTTTGCAGGTTTTTTGTTGTTTACCATATGTGGTTTGTTTATATAAAACAAACAAGCGTCAATTTGCTTTCATTTTTTACGCTTCTTTCAGTCATTATAATGGAAAATTTGAGGGAAGGTATTGGAAAGGTGGCGATAATGCTACATGATTAGCTTCTTGGCGGTAAAAAATTGTCTACCAAAAAAAAAAAAAGCGATAATCACGGCGACAATCATTTGCTTACATGATTACCTCCCTGAGTTATTGGTTGCCAACGCTCACACTTGTGTGAATTTGTAAGTGTTTATAGATACTTAAGTACAGTTATAGGTCTAACTTTATAACGACATCTATTTTATATAATTATACAATCATATTAACGATCGGATTACAGCTGGACAAATTTCTGCAGTTTTGACATATTATCTGTTGGTTTAATTATGCATTAGCTTATCACATGTTTATTATTTTTCTTAACTTTGTTTTTGCTTTATCTTTTGAATTGATATGCATTGAATTATATTTGCATTTGTGTATATTGGCTGTATAGATTAGCTACTGATATTTAGTAAATAAATAAATTCATATTTTTCGTCGTGATATACGTCGTGATACGATGCTTAACGTAAACGAAAAAATCAAATTATCGATTTTGGGATCCCAAACAAGATCCAAAGTCTTACCTCTCTCCAAATTTCCACCAGTTCCAACAAGCAATTTGACAAACTATTCGCAATCTGCTGATAAACATCGCGGATAATGGCTTGATCATTTGAGAATCATCTTCGAATTATGAAACCGCCTTTTTACAATAACAACGTAACTTCCTGTCGTAGTTTATTTACATGGTAAGTGGAACCACGGTCTCAGAAGCAAACGAAAAGCCCTTGGCTTCATCAATCGAAAATTGTTGCGTAGCTGGAATTGCTAAAAAGGTTGCTGGCTTACTTTCATATATGACGATATTCTATTGATAGGTTTGGATGTTGTCACGTGTGCCGTATCTCTAAAGAACTGCTCCCTCAAAGAAACGAAAACGTGAAAGTGTATTTAATGGCTTTGATTGAAATGTCGAACCGGAAAAAAGTACGTCATTTAATGAAAAACCTGATGAGGTTTTTTGCTGAACCATCGGAAACGACTCTCAGTTTTGTTGTTGTGCTATATTGTTTATCATACAATGATTTGTTAGGTAATAGTTGTTGACTCTTGGTGGGGATGTGGCAAACGAGATATAATTCGATTTTATGTACTCATTCATGGAGGCGTGTGTTATGGTTTGATTGCTGGATGTTTTCCCAGTTTTTTACTGATTGTTAAAAGTGTTGCCCACAAACGATATCTTCACTGTTCGTAGGACGAAATTCATCACAGTTATCTTCAATTTCTCAGCAAGTCTTCAGCAGCTTATCCAATTTATGTTCTTCACTCTCAATAAGGTTGACACTTCTTTGCGAATGACCATGAATTTGGAAGGCCACCCATCCGACTAGGCTTTCTTGCAAATTTTTAGCCTGGCCATTTAAGTACGACATACCGGTTGTTGTTTTATTCGTAGTTTATTTTCGAAACCAAATTTACATTTTATATAAAATAAGGTTTTAGGCACAGATGTATGCTTATTTCAGTCATTTCTCAATCAAATACTGCTTTTCTTCCTTACACTGCTGTTGTTGTCGTTGCGCGGAGATTTGGCACTGCCCGAGATCAACTTTTCACGAAAAACGTGGTTGAATTTCTGTCAACAAAAATATCACGTTTGTATGTATTTTTGTGGCATTGAATTTCTCTTTGATGAAAAGTAATCCGATTATGCAAAATTTTACGGACTTCGATTAATCACGACGCTGAAAATGATTTTGTCTGTGTTAAACATTAAGCCGAATGTTTAATTTGTTAAGCGATTTTAATTAATCGCGAAAGTTTATATGTTTGTCAACGAATTTGCCCTTGGCAAAACTTAAACCCAATGCTCAATTTTTACGCGTTTTGAGTAATTTCGACAACGCCAACGAATTTGTGTATGTTAACAACTAAAACGAGTGTTTAATTTGTTAAGCACTTTCGATTAATCATACAAATTTTCAACGAAAATGTTTTTTTTTTAATTTTTATCGTCGAGATCACCAAACACTTTTATATGATGCAAGCTTTTTTGCTGCAATATATTAGAAGGATTACCCTTGCAACCCCGAAAAAGGGAATAAATAAAGAATTTGAAGATTACGTCAATTTTTGATTGATTTTTTTTACAAGTTCAAAGAGCGATAGTATTTTGTTTGTTAAAACAACCGAACTTTGTGGTGGATGAAAAATGAGTAAAAAATTATACGTATGCATGCACGTTAGAACAACGAGAAAGAAACAACTTATAACTAACTTAACACTATTTGAATAACTGATCATTAACAATGTGTTTACATAAGTAAACGCAACCAATGGTTCGCATAGTTTATCAGATTTAGACATCATCATATTCTTCCATTGATCTGAACAATAATTCTTACTCAAAATTGTAAAGCAAAGTCAAAAACATAATACCATTTATAGGTACAGCCCTTATTGCTCTAGCACATATCTTATCGTAGGTCGGAGACTTCTTATTGTTTAAAAAGAATATTTCATCCTCCATTTCCTTAAGAATATATGCTTAATGGATAAATCAATTTGCCATGGTTTTAAAAACTCGAGTGCCTTTTTAGGCACTAATTTACACCATGCGCCATGCGATTTTTATGGGTACATTTCTCGTTAGTCAGAACGTAAATTATCAGACTCTACTATGTCTAAACGATATACGGAAGTATCCGAGGAAACAATAAAGTCCCGGATGTCTAGAATTTTTCTTGGATCACTTGGCCTGTGCCTGGGCTTCCCAGTGCAAAGTATGTAAAACCTGCTTTTTGTAAACATTCGTAAAGTTATTGCCTTTAAGTTTTTTGAGCGTTGAGGCCCACCAAGAGATGTTTGGAACTAAATTCTCCTGAATTTCGGGCCAAGGCTGACAGAAATTTTCATAATCATTACATTTGATATTATGAGAGGAAAATATACAGAATATTTTACAATATCACAATTCTCACACTTAGTTAGAATCTCAACAGCTTGAAAAGATAGGGTTTACTGTAGTTATCCAGAGTGGCATCATTTAATGAAGATTTCAGCAAATCTGTTGACTTACCATGACCTCTATTATCGATATGACTACATGAAACAACGTTATACCTTTTAATTTGAAATAATGCTTCTCTTATATGATTTGAAAGACTGCTAGTATCCTATATTCCTATTCTTAGGTTTGTTTGCATAGCTTTAAAATGAGTAATTTTATCACATTGAGGAGATTAGCTAGAATAGCTTCTTCAGGAATTTAGTATGTGTTTGTTTGTTACGGAGTTGATTAGTATTAGTTAATGCGTCGTTGTTATAATAATTTTGTAAAAACTTGTTACAATTTTGAGGAAGATTATCAATTTCACGATTGCTAAGGAGCGTAATATTGCGTTGTTCTTGTTTGAATTAGTTTCTTGTGCATTTGGCAGCATCTATAGCGGGCAATATATACTCTTGTCGACAGCATTGCTCTTTGCAGTGTAACGACGAAAACTCATTGACGTTTGTGTTTTCAATGACTTTCTCAATCCAATTTTGTAATCAAAATTTTCTAAATATAATACGTAACGTTACAAACAATTGCTGGCAATGTTGGTTTTGTCCCGAATATGGTGCATTTTTTCAGAGAGATTTGTGTTGAGTTCGATGTACATCACGGCAGCTAGCCTCCTGAGAAGTTCGTACCGTGTTCTATATTGAATCGTGTTCGTTGCAAAATGGGTAAACCAAAGTGGCGTTTCAATGGAGCTGTGTACTCGGCGACACGAGGAGAAGGCGAAATCACTAATATGTGCATCCCAAGGCTTCTATTCTTCCCCACAAATTCGAATCGATTGTAGAATGGATTTGCTCGCCCGTTGTGTTATGTTAGTCTAGGGCACGTATATACATACACTTACAAACATGTTTGCAGAAGAATTCTGTGAACGTAATGCACTTGCATTTTGAACCGTTGCCCGAATATAAAAATTCGGAAACTCCGAAAACGGAAAGAATTTTTCATCTTTCGTGGCAGGATGTGGTCTCATGACATAAATGTATTTATGTTGGTAGGGGATCTGCTGTACTTGAGGTCTTGCTATACTTCGCAAGGTTTAATTTCAGCTTCTATATCAAATGCTGTGCGAGCCCAATGATATTTCTCTTCCACTCTGTCTATTGTTCTATAAATTCTTCCACATCATGATGATGTCAACTTTGAAATCCTCTTCTCTTATATATATATTACATATGCAAGTTAGATGGACTGTTCATTGTCCTTTGCTTCAGTTAGGCATATTTGTACATGAAGAGCTGTTCCTAGCTCATCTATGTGCGTACCGTAAAGCGTATTAAGTGCGATGTTTTGTGTTCTCTTAAAGGATTCGATATTAATGTGGAATGATTACCTAGCTCAGCTACAGGACGATCTTTTTTGTAACATAAGTTACTTTAGGCTAGTGTAGTCGGCGATTATAGTAAACGGCGGACTTCCTAGAGTCTAAATTTTTTCACTCTCACTACGGCTATTAAGTAGAAGTATAATTCTTTACGGCTTTATTTATCTTGGCTAGCACATACGCAATTGGTGTTTAATTTTCCTCATAACCTTTTTACAATGATACTCTCCCTACATCTTCTTTCGATACGTCACAAAGAATATAATAGTACTTTTTGACATCAAGAGTAATTACCGATGGGGCTGGTGGTTCAGCAAAGCCGCGTATTTTTCTACGAAACAGTCGTAGACACTAGTCATCCCGAAAACCTTGTGAATTCTTCTGCACATTTCTGTATAGCAAAATTTGGAGACTTGGCTGCAATCAGCACAGGCTTTACAGCATGAAAAATTAATTAGTGAAAATATTAATCAAAAGTCTTTCAGTAAATATAAAGGGGACATATTCCCTTAGCAACAATTAGCGAACTCAATTCGAGTTTATATCTAATGCTTTCTATATATAAATATATTTTTTGTTTACTTTTGAGAAAGAAATAGATAAAGTTTAATGGTCCAAAAAGTCAAATTTCGACCTTAATGGAAAAATCACATTAGAATTGCTTTAAGTTGCTTAGCCCGTACATGCAGAGAGAACTGAAAACCACCTAATTGGGTGTCGAGCGACCCTTGAAACCAATTTACATTAACGGGGTTGGATTTCACTATTCACGAACCTTTTTCAGCGTTGATTTGCAATGTGTTTTTTATATCTGTACGTAGTTGTAAAGATTACCGATATTAAAGATTTTTGAAGTTTTATGTTAAAAACATTTTTGCGAGAAAACTTTGCCGCAAAGTAGGGGTAAATATAAAATTGAATTTGCCCCAAACTAACTCAGTTTGGCATTAACAAAAAAGACTATTATGATAGCCTAAAATACATAAAAATACTACACTCGTCCTAACATAAGTCTGTCCGCTTATTTATCACATATTTGTCTGTTTCTAAATTATCGTTTGTTTTCTGTTTATTTTTTCACATTTGTCTGTGCGTTCTTTTATAATCAAGTCATCCATTATACATTTATTCCTTGTTTTCATATCACTCACTCTACCTGCATTCAGCGAAATCGTAACGCTTTTTCTTTAGAAATACCATCTTTTTTTCAATTTCAGATGTTACTATAGATAATACTGTTACGAACTTCGCTTTTCTCGATACCGTCCTACGTGGATACGGTACGAGATCGTGGATACTATATTTAAGGGAAATACACTTCAAAATTCTTTTAACTTCAAGTTTCTTCATTTACAATCTATTTCTTTAAGGGTAGGATTATTTACATTTTACATTGGCAATACTCTCAACTTCTCAATTCTAATGTTCTTCTTTGACTCAAATGTTTTTGTACGGCTCAGTGTTCTTGTCCGACTAACTCTGCCTGGGGGTTTGACCCCGACTATATGACTTTATGGCTAGGGGATAGCTGACTCTGTTTAACCGCTGTCCTTAAATGACCTTTGCACTCTTAGGCATAATAGGATTGACTGAGGAGACATGTATGGACTAATATCTGGCCCTATTGGTCCATTATGTCCATCGCTATAATACGAAGTAGGTTCTTGTAGAATCGTAGTAAGTGTGGAAGGCGGAAAAATTAAGTTTAGTAAAATAAAATCCGGCAGAAATAAATTGTTAATAACAGTAATCAGGTCGCGCGTCACCATATCACTGTGCTGGTTTTTCGTCCTTACCGCATAAATTTACAATCGTAAATGTTTATCAATATTTCCGGCAAATAACACTAAATAAATAGTTATACAACAAAGACTCGAAGGTAAAAGTCTTTTATTTCTTTATAAATTTCTTGGAGACGGACTTTCTGGAAAGCCTTGAGCAATACCCCGGCTAACAATACACGTCAGAATTGTTTACTTTTATATTAACTTCCTTATTGCTATTTCTCACGAATGTGTTCTTTATGTTTGCATTGATTTCTTTATTTTTGGTTTCAAGCTCATATTTTTTTGTTTATATTTTTCTGTAAAACAACAACAAACAACAAAACAAACACTGTAGCGCACCTGCCTATTGTGTGTACCACTTGGGAGTTTCTAATCCAAAACCAAAGTG
>CCAG010009718.1:0-10402 GCA_001077435.1 Glossina morsitans morsitans
ACTTGCAAGTAATCAAACAGCGTGACACAGCCAACGGTCGGGGAAAATTGTTCGTTTATTTTTAATGAGATTATAATTCAATCTTGTTAACGTTGCCCAAGTTTCGCTTTACGTTCACGTTCATTTCGTCCTGTCTTTTGACATATTGTAATTTTTCTACCTTTCATGATTCGTTCTGTTACATCAATTGTTGCTGGTAGCCCAATGATGGCTTCGTTGCGTCTTAGCGGCCATTAAAACATTGGACTTTTGCATTATTCCAAACAACGAAGCATCAGCATATCGCCATGTATACTTTACATAGTGTTTCAGTGCTTCGCTTGTGGACTTTCGACCTTTTAATCCACACAGTATATCTATTTATAATGATTTAATTGATTTATGAATCTTACCTACCTAACTTAAGTGAAAACTAAAAAGTTAAGTTGGGGAAAAGCATGAAAGAATGATTCGTCGCAGATTGCTTTCACCTTCGAAGAAATATTATTATTGATGAAAAGTTGACGTTACATCAAGCTTGCCTTATGCACACTCACTTTGCTACTTTTACCGTCATTGTTTAAAGAAAATGTGCAGAAGGCAAGTAACTATGAAAATTTCCCAAACTTTTAACAGGATTTTCCCTTTAGATCGCAATCAGGCAACAAAACAAAAACTTAACAACAATCATCTTTACATTTTCTCCGCATTTACGACTTAGCTCAAAGCTTCCAAAGTTATTGACCTATTTTTCGGTATCTTAAATAATCTAGAAACTTCTTATTGATATATTTGGGAAAACTTTGTTTTTGTAGAGATTAAATGCATATACGAGTTTACATGCATATGTACTTTCTTACACTAGTAATTAATAACAATTATGGATAACAAGTGAGTGCATGTGTGCTAGCATAACTAAAACTTTATACAGAATAAACTAATACTGAAGCAGCACATCTCTGTTATACATACTTGATAATCAGCTAAAGGCTGTGCTTACATAAGATGCACACATTCAGTTGACTGTCTGATAAAAATGACATCCCATTATATTGATAATGTCCAAGTTCTTTATAAAAAATGAAAAAAAAAAAAAAAAATATGTAATCTTGTCAGATTATCATTTTTGTAAAAGCTTTTTGAAAGAGATAAGAACTTAGAAAATTGTTGTCACAAAAGAGAAGGAAAAATGTACAATGAACGTACAATAAAATAATGATAATCTATAGGTTTGTTGTAGTTTATTAGAGCATAAACAATTTTGTTGACAAAGCGAAATTTTGCAAAAATTCCTTTAATACATTTAATTTCTTCTGTTTTTTCTTTCTTTTGCACATTGCCTTGCAAGATTTTCTGATGAATTCTCGGGATTCTTTATGTAGTTGCCTTTAATAAAGTTCTATTTTAATTTTATACATCTAAATTACATACACACATTGGCTGCAGTAAGAAAAGAAACGAAGAGAAGACAAAAGGGGGGAGGAAAATCGTGCTGCTTAAAATTACATAAGAAAATTACAAAATAACCTGAAATTACTGAGTCATTAATTTTCTTATTTTATATCGTTCAGCTAAATGAATTCGTACCTTTTGGGTATTTTGGCGAAGCGTGTAAGCTTTTGTAAAACAGTTAAATTACAATCAATAAAAAAGTTGTAAGTTCACAGCAATTCCGGCAGCAGTAGAACAGCTAACAATGAAAAACTCAAAAACAAAAAAAGAACGAGAAAGAAACAACAAAGAACAAGTACAACAAAAACAACCAATCCCTCTTCCCTCATTAATTTTCCCAAATCCAAAAGGATAAATTTTAAAGAGTTCTTTTTTCTCTATGCTTTCATTTTTCTCGATTCGTTTTGTTTGTTCTTTTTCTACTTAAAGTCAATGAAGATATAAACTTGCTTGAACTCTGGCATTAAATCTATTTTTTATCGCTTCCATATACATCTTAACTAAAACTAAAGAAACTGACTCACTCTGTCTAACTTTTGTTAAACGAACAAAATGCACAAGCGTACGCACACATATTTATAAATGTATTGCATGCAAGCAAACATCCATGCAAATAACATGGCACCATTTGCTATATTACTACTGTAAGAAAAAGAAATTGCTTAGCATCTCTTGCTTACTCCCTCTTTCATCCCTCTCACTTTCTCGTCTTTGAAGTACAATGCTTTTCCGTAATTCAATCAATAGCTTATTCCATGCAAAATGTTCATTTTATGAGTGAAATTGTCAGTGGGAGTA
Organism: Glossina morsitans morsitans; assembly: GCA_001077435.1. Lineage (NCBI taxonomy): Eukaryota > Metazoa > Arthropoda > Insecta > Diptera > Glossinidae > Glossina > Glossina morsitans. The sequence continues at coordinate 2,230 of CCAG010009718.1, forward strand.
TTATACGATTCACATGACGTATGAGTGACATGTAATTATTATTGATTATAAATATCATACACATGTTCTGCTGTTTACGCAATAACAAGAGGAAGAATGCTATAAGATATGTTCGCTCTATGAAGGACTCTAGACGCCCATCATCTCAATTCGATTTCCGCTAAAACCGATCATTTGAGGTAAATTTTGTAAGCAAAAGTAGTGGTAGTAAAGAGAATAGAAGTAAATTTCAAAGAAATACGAGATCTCATAATGGAAACAACGTTACTTCGTCCTAAATGCCTTTTTGTATGAATATGAGTGGAACGAAACCTTGAATACACATTTCTCTGCTAAAGACTCTTAATATTTCTTAAACCACTTAAGGTATTAGAACACTTAGTCCTTTCACGATACAGGTCTTCGGTTCATTCTAAACAAGATCCCTGAAATTAGGCGAACAAAGTTTTGATTTTTCTTATAGTTTTTACAAATTTTAAAAAGCCAACTATAAATGAATGTAAAGACAGATGGAAAGATAAAGGTTTGGGAGAGTGAATCGAGAAATGGCAAACAAGTAGATGGAAAGGAAATGAGAGGAACAGCCTGACGAATGTATGTATGTTGCAAAAACGTCTTTCAAATAGAAAATGAAAAAAAGAACATATACAGAATGAGCAATTCGCATTGTTACGTATACGAGTGGCGAAATTATTATATTCACATTTTTTTGGCAAAAAATTTTGCCTGCGAATGATCTCATTTCAATAACATACTAAATGAATGGGAAAATGATAGCTTTCTATGCTCATCATCGAAAAATGAAAGTTTATTAATTTCTACAATCCGTCTGTCATATCCAAAATAAATGACCTATGAAATATGACGCTTGTTGCCTAGTCGCTTTAAAACTTAAAATCGTGATATACTAGCCGCATTTTAATGTTGACGTAATGATTAAGATTGATTTTGCATAAATCCTCATATTTATCCCAAAAGACTTATGACGTTTTTATGTCGCTTAGAAGGACAAAACGTCGCATAGTGTACGAATAGTTCTGACTAATTTGTAGCTTTTTGTACGACTTATTCACCCTCATCTGATGAATGTTCATAGAACACTTTTGCTTTCGCATGAGTTATGGGATTCAAGAAAATACCGAAAAAACTTAGAAAAAGAAATAAATGATTCGATCTAAGTTGTATATAATTGCTTACAATCGATTATTTTACAGTAAGCATTATTCCGATTGAGCATTAAGTTCCATCGCAATTGTTCCTCGAATAGTTAACACACTGGGAGTAGCTACAAAAGAGAATATTAAGCATCAGTTTTTTACCGCCCCGTATGATCATCTAATGTCTAATTGAATACACATTAATTTGATTTATTGAATTTAGCGCTTATAAAGTACATTTTAATTGGATATTTATGGTGCATATTGCAGTGCGTATATATTGCTTGCATTCGTTATTGAACTTTTAATTGATTTCGAAATTCTACCAAAATGTTAATTAACTCAATTAACATTTAGTTTGAATTTACTATTTATTATATCACAAATATTTTGCGTATTTCGTGTGTATATATATATATATATATACATGTATGTTTTTCTATAGAAAAGATTGCAAGCATTAGTTCACATATATATCCGGGCATACGTAAATGCGTATATTTTATGCCTATAAAACTTTAATTACGAAAGTCCATTTAAACAAAATAAAAGTAAATATATAACGCTCGATACGATATTATGAGGGTATATTACATACTCCCTGGTCATGTATAGACTTTCTTATTGTTTATTAGGAAACAAAAAACGAATATCTATACATGAATGTATATATTTATATACATATATATATATATGTATATATGCGTTTATATATGTATATACATGGTAGAAGTATTTATCCTTTTTTTTCTTTTGATTTTCAAAAATACCAACCTTTTTTCTATTATTGTTTCAATACCCATACCAATGCTTAAGGCTAAGTGAGATGAGCAGAAAGCACACCTGCTTGTATGTGGGTGTACATATCGACATTTGTAAATTGTTAAATTCGCATATACATTGCAATATACATGGAGAGTACAGTGCAAAGACGGACAATTATTCGCTAGTTTTAATAACAATAACAGTAAAGCGAGTAATTGCAATTTGTTTGTTGCGGCAATAAAATCAAAAACCTCGTACAATATAACCAATGAGCAAGCCAGCTTACACATAAATACTGTATGTATATATGAATGAATGTGAATATATTTATATTGCGTGGATGGGTGCATAGTTGGAAAAATTGATATTTACTCTATTGTATATTTGCATTGAAGATATTTTTGTTTAAACTGCATATTTGGCTTTCATAGTGTTGAAATTTCAATTTACATATGTACACATACGCATATATTCACACACACATACGCGCGCGAATGCATTCACACACATGCAAACCTTTGCTTTTACATTTCTATGCATTATATGTTTTAATAAGCATATCTCTAACTGATTGTGTGCGTGTATTGCATAAACGTTATGTATACACATTTGCAAATTATATTTGTTTAATGTGGTTTCTACCTAATGGATAATTTGTGAACTTCATATACAATAATATTTTAAAACCAGTTTTTAAGGGGAAAATTTTATGTTATTCATTTGAACATTTTACACAGTTGACATAATATAAACACTTATAAGCATGCACAGCAATAATTCGTATGTACGTATACATTTATATACTTATGTTGGGTATGCAAATAAATTCTGTATATATTTCATAAATAAAATTCAAATTGAATTAAAAAATACTTGCTATAAAGCTTAGTAATCGAAAATATTTACCATCACTATCTATAATCTCTTACCGCATATCGGATAGTTTGCGGATGACATCGCGGTACAAAGTTTGTAGTTCCAAGGCGAACTGGTCATCGATCCCTTTTCGCGGAACTTAAGCTTTGAGAAACCGGAAATCTGCTAAAAATGATTGCGCCGACGTGAACAGATCTGAAGAATAGACTGGAATCCGAGTATGTTCACAACACACCTCCTGGGTCGCTTTTGCTGGGCACGGATGAATGTCAGATGCATTTTTTCCCGGTCATCGATCTCTTTACACTACGACATAGTTTGTGAACTAAAATACTAATGGCTTGTACAACTTGTATGATTACGTCTTGCGCGTTTGACACAGGAACAACTTTTAATTTTGACCATTTATTTGTACACCTAATTTGTACATATAAATAAAGTGTATTATAAATTACATGACGATTTTTCTCTTTTTTTTTTGTACTTTTCCAATATGAGGTCTTTAATGGTTTTTAATAAGATCACATTGCATTCGCATGTGTTCGTTTGTTTCTCCAGTTGATTGCGTTTCTATCCAGGCATTCACATAGAGGAAGTTAACATTTATCACATGTTCAATTAATCGTTGTAGCTTATGTAAATTAACAACAATAATAACGAGCAAGGGGCATATGTGCATAACTTATTTTTGAGGGAAGTAAAACTTCTTTTCTTTCAGCAAAATAACATGTCGCTACGATAAACGTGTAACAAATTTGTTTCGTTTATCTAGTACTTCAATTCTATCGATAAGCTAAGTTAGTTCCCTTTGCAACTGCGTAACGATTTTGTTTTGCTCATTCTTTCCGCAGACTAAATCGACCAAATAAAATGATTAGTAGAGAGTTGACGAATGATGTAAGCTTGTCTGTCCGTCATGTCTTGTATTTTTGTCTTTAATCTACAGGCTGCATGTTTTAAGACATTTCGATGGTGGTTGGTTGACCTATTTTAGCCCAAAGATGCACGTTCTTGAAAACGAATTGGACCGGACTATTTTACGACCAGTCGCCGTATTCTTGAAAGTCCCTATGTTAATAAAAATCGCTAAGTAACATCATCTACTTGCGCACTAATTGAAATGAAAACTTTGGATAAGATGGTCCAACTTTTTGAATGCCATTTCATACAAGGATTCTGACCAAAACAAGCTTTTATACAGTAATCGATTTAAATTTCGACATTTTATAATACAAATTGGTCTATAGAATGGCAATTTGGCATGCAACCTAACAGTCCTAAATTTGGACTAGACAAATCTGGTTTTTATGTCATGCCAATAGAGCGTAGTTTTTGAAAACGGATCAAAAATCGATGGGGACTAATAAGACTTTGGACAAGAGAGGAAATTTTGATAAATTAGTCCAATTCCAACTCACATTTCCGCCCCTCTCCTCACCTCACTTCAAAGTTCCTTTTACATGGAAACAAATTACAATTTTTGTTATTTTTCATGTAAATAAATGAAGAAATGTATTAAGCGACTTGGTGTAGGATATCAAAGGCCACAATATTTTTAATTGCTTCATAGTGGGACGACGATTGTTCAAGTATTTCATATCGTTCGGGCCCCTTTCTTTATAGTACGATATGTTTGCTTGATAGGTAAGCCAACTTCAACACATCACCAATATATGTGGAACAAGTTTGCAGTGTGCGTGTCACATATTATATTTGGGGATAAGCATGTAACGATAAATTGTAGTAATTATACATCATTGTCGTCTGCTTCACATGTGACTATAAATATTTTAGTTGTACAAATGTTTCTAAAATTATATTAGTTTTTTGTTTACTTTCTATATACTTAAGCGTCCCAACCATCAACATATGTTGTGATGTTACGGTCTTATTTTGAAGGAATGTAAGAAACGAAAGCAGTAATTGATTTTTTTTTTTTTTGTGTTATTAAAACAAATCACTAAAGTTATATAATTTTATTAGCGATAGTAAATAGTCACTGAGACGATCAATGTATAACTCTTCTTCTTATAAGATTTTCATAGGTTTTATGAACTATTAGTAGGAAATAAAGTCAATTTTTAAGCCGTGCACGACGTGTGATACAAAAGTATGTTAAGATTGCGTGGGTGCATGCAACACGCAGAACGACTAAAATAGGCCGACCATTTATTATATCGATCAATTACGAATAACTTTGTAACGCTTTGATGAATCTATCTAAACTTGTCTGTCCGTCTGTCCGTCTTGAATTTTTCTGCCCAACCTGCAGATCGCAATTCTTGCGATATTTTGATCAAAGTTACTACACCGACGTGTTTTGGCTAAAGGACGAACGTTATTGAAAATGACTTGGGTCGGTCGACTGTTTCTACCACTTCCCATATAATGCTTAATTTAGATAGGTTAGTTTAGTTACATACACAACTGTAGGGTCCACTATAGTATGTTTACTCGTGGTTAAACTTTTGTAAAATATTTTTACTTTTTCAAAGTGATAGTAAAACATTTGTCATATAGAAAGTTAAACAGTTGTGCCTTTTGCTCAATAATATTCGTTTATATTATTTATTTCGATGTATTAATATGCGAAAACGAAAATAAAGAGGGCGCACTATTAATGAAAGTTTTTGTTGTACAAAAATTTTGTATTTATCAGATACGCTATAAATATTACATACGATATGGGCTTACATTCCTTGTGAAGTTATGCAGTTACACAACATCTGCTTTCTACCTCGCCTTTATTTAAATTGTTTCACTTGGATATCCAGCAAGTATTTTCATTTATTTTCATTTATTTTTAATTCAAAATTTTTTAAATGCTTCCCGACTACAAGTATGCGACAATCTTATCACTTATAATTAGAGCGAAAAATTCAATGTGCTTTTTGGTACGGAATGATTTAAACATTTCACATAATTACGCTAACCAAAATGTGAAAAATATTTATTTCAAAGTTTAATTCTATTGATCAAAAAGCTATCAAGTTTTTATAAAAAAAAACATTTTATTGAAAAAATTATATATATATTTATTGTTTGCCTTAAAGCAACTTACACGCATATAAAATGATCTGTAACAAATGCCTCGATTAAGTTTTAAATGATTTTTGTTTGAAAATTATTTTAAATATGTTTTATTAAATTCGTACTCTGCAGTGATTGTTCGTCAGGTATTTTTTAGAAAAACTAATTTCGAATAAATCCCTATAAAGAATTTAGATTAAAAATTTCCAAAGACTCAGCGTATTTAAGATAATTTAATAAATATTAAGCCATAGCTACAAAAAGGAGAGCTACAAAAGAGTTATGCTTTACTTGTAAAGATTTAAACACAAACAGTGGCCTTAACATGGCATTGCGTTTCAATGAATTATCTATATCTGTATCATCACCTTCTGCTGTTTATTAACTTTTACTTACTAACAAAGGTACAGATTGGAGAGCTGCTTAATGTTAACACCTGTTAATCGAATGGAAGAAGAAAATGTCCTCCTTTCTTTAGAAAAGAAAGCCCTCTGCCGATACTCTTCTTAGGCTTCCAAAAGAAAGACCCTTCGCTAGGTTATACACTTGCTTTCCATTGAGTAAGCAGCTCCAATAAGTAAGAGTCTATAAAGCAATAAGTCAATATTTGTAGACAACACCACGGATTTCGAAATGTCTATGATCCTCCGAAGATATTCATAGTTTCGCTCCCTCAACAAAGGAAGACACTGCGAGGAGTTGAAAATGAAAAAAAATACATTAACATAATGCCAGTTATTCGTTGTCCATTTTGGAGTTACCACCCACATTGGTTAAACTTTATGAACATGATCTTGCAATTCTGGGGTTAAGTGCACTAGTTGCAGTCAATAGTCATCTCTCACGGCTGAATGGTTAAATTTTTTAAACATTTTTATATTTGGTATCACGAAATAGAAACTAGAAACTAGGAACTAAGGATATCCGGCTGGGAACTTGCTGCGGAGTACTTATCTGAATATACCAAATGATTTTTTGCGTAGCCGACTTATCTATTTTCCATTTCAGAAAGGTGTACAATTTGTTGTTCTCTTCCGTTGAAGCTGCTGCTCACGCATTAAAATGCGAAACTCGGCACCTGTCGATCTCATCTAACCGGGCTGTGACGCTACTATTTTCACACATTTTGACACACTTGTGCGATCAAATGCAAATGTCCTCTGATATAAAATTTCATGTAGCAAGGTAACGTTAATTCTTTCTTCATTGCTTCATTCTTTATCCACAATATCAACCAATCCCAACACAAGATATTTCTGATAAAAGATTATCGTAATAGATTTCATTTTTATTTATTTTATATTCTTCTTTTTTCTAATATTGATTATCTCTCGAGGCAATTGCTTGCACTGAACTTCACCCTTGCTCATGTTTTAGTTCATCTGTGTAGATGGGACATCTTAGACTATATGTGCAAAGTTCGGGTAAATTAAATTTATTATCACGAACTAAAAAGGGAAGCTGCATGTGTTGCATAATTTAAGTCATATTGGTTTTGTGAATGAAACTAAACTGGAACCGCGGGAGCAATTGCTTTGCTGTCCAGTCCACGCTACCGAAAATAGTAATGTTAAATATAATCCGTTACAAAATAACGATCAATAGAAAGCTAGCGATCAGTTGTAATGATTAGGAAATCTGAAAGCGTTCTGTCAAATATCTAGCGATAGAAACGTTAGGCAAAAAATCTACTGAAAATCTATTAAGTATAAAATTTGTATATTAGGTCAAGCAAAAGACTTATTTCATCGTGTATGGTAAGAGAAAACTCCTCATACGGCTTTAACAGTTTCTTCTTCTCATTCCGCATCTGTAAAGCGTAAATGTATTAAGAAACTTTCTCAAAGCAATCTCAATTCAATATTTATTTTATAACTTTTTAAGTGTTCTTCTTTTTCGTTTTTCTTCTCGTTTTGTGCATAGGGAAAAGTACACAAAAGAAATTTGATGAAATCTGTCATCAGGAGAATTGAAGATGATAAATGTATTAAACTTTATTGCTCATTTTATTATTTTTTAAGGAAAGTATATTAAAAATTTTCAATTGCTGGTCAAAGAGTTACCTTTAATTTTTATTTAATATTTATTATGTACACATATTCTTCCTTAATATCTATATACATTGGCAAGTAATAAAATAAAAAATAAAAAAAAAAATGTTAATGTATTTTCATAAAAATTTATTGGTAAAAAACTACTTTTATTGTTTATTGATATTAATAAAAATATGCTAAAAGAAACGAAAAAACAAGAAAAGGAAAAAAAACTAGCAGAAGCAAATAATTTTTGGTTTTTTCTTAGTTTTCTATTTTAATATTTTGTTGCTTTTATCACATGCATATATA
>CCAG010009721.1:0-13524 GCA_001077435.1 Glossina morsitans morsitans
GAAAAAAAAGCATGTACACAATTAGCACAGAGCCACACCCACAACCGGTACAGAACCCAGTTGCAAATGAACCCCTAAGCCATCGCAAACATGCATAAGCTTGGCAACCGATAATAGTTAACAACAATTAATTTTCGAATCGTAGTGACTTTTTAGGATTAAGAGCTAGTTTAAGTACGACATTGGCAAATCTCGTATATTAAGCAAAGTTGCTTTAATGGACTTTAAAGTGTCCGATAATGAAAAAAGGTGATAGACGCTATTCAGGTTCTTGCAAACAACTCTGAGCGGGTTAAACAGCTCATAATTATATTTACAATGACTAACCTTAACCAAGGTAAAATGCCTAGAGAAGCGGTTAGGAACATTAAAACTTATTTCTCCAAGTAATGACGGCGAGTCAATAGCGCCGTTTATTAATTTGATTGCAAAGCAAACGCCAAGAACAAATCTACGTTTTTCAAGAGACGGTAAGGACAAAAGAAGCAACCTATTTTCATAGGGGGGAAGAGAAGCAGACGGATCCCAACCCAAATTCCTAAGAGCAAACAACAGGAATTGCTCTTGAATAGATTCAATTGAGTCTACATAGCACCTGTACGAGGGAGACCACACAATAGAAGCGTACTCAAGTATAGGCCTAACCAAACACGTATACAGCCTCTTGGTAATATACGGATCATCTAGCTCTTTGGACCACCTCTTGATGAAACCAAGAGCGGACCTAGCTTTGCTTATCGAGAACTCAACGTGCAAATTGAAACGTAACCTACGGTCAAAGAGGACGCCTAGGTCTGTGAACGACTCAACGTCCTCCAACTTGTGCGAATCTATAAAGTAATGGGTTATGAATGACTTCCTTCTAGAGAAAGAAAGCTTCTTACATTTATTTAGGTTTAGTGTCATATAATTTGAAGAGCACCATGCCACCAATTTATTTAGGTCAGTTTGAAGCTGATTGATTGCGATTCTAAGGAAAAAGAAGAAAACAGTTTCACATCATCAGCATACATTAAGATCTGGCTAGATTTAATCGCCGAAGGCAAGTCATTAATGTATAGATTAAATAAAATGGGTCCTAAGTGGCTACCTTGAGGTACTCCTGACGAAACGTGGAATTCATATGAAGTGGTGAAGTTAAACAAAACTCTGAATGACCTATTGTGCAAATAAGAGCTTATCCATTTCACTAAATGGGAAGGGAAGCCAGCGGCTTGAAGTTTAAAGATAAGTAATTTGTGGTTAACCAAATCAAACGCTTTGCTAAAATCAGTGTATACGACATCAGTGCAAGAGCCATTGGAAAATGCCTTGAAAACCTGACATGTAAACTCTAAAAGATTAGTGACCGTAGAACTTCCTTCTCGGAAGCCATGTTGGAGTGGAGAAATATACGATTTGATGGCAAAGGCCAAACGCTGAGTCAAAATTCTCTCAAATAGTTTAGGTAAAACACTCAGCTTGGCAATGCCTCTATAGTTCTCCACGAAGTGTCTACTCCCACTTTTGTGAATAGGAATAAGATAACTACTCCTCCAACACGAAGGGAAAACACCTAAATTCAGGGACAAATTAAAAATCTTAGTGATAACACCACAAAGCTCAATAGCGCAAGGCTTAAGTACACATGATGGAATTCCATCAGGTCCAGGCGCACAACTGTATTTCAGAGAAGTCAACCCATTACAAACGTCGTCATCAGAAATAACCAAATTGGGTATTGAAACCGAGTTAGTTATAGGATAAGGGTAATTTGCTGATGAATCAAAACCAGCAGACGAAAAGTTTCGTCGGAAGTACTCCGCAAACAGATTTGAGATTTCAAAATCATCCGAGGAGTCAGAGCCATTAAAAGAGACAAACGAGGGATGTGCAGAAATTTTTCTTTTTGAATTAACAAATTTAAAGAAGTATTTAGGATTAGAAAACAGAGAGGATTTAATGAACTGAAGGTATCTGCAATAATAACGGTGGTTGAGGGAGTTAAATCTATGCCTTGCGGCTGAGTACGCGAAATAGTCTAGAGAAGAGCCACTATTTAAAAATTTCTTGAACAGCTTGTTTTTCCTATTCTTATAATACCTAATTGACGTATTAAACCACGGGGGACACCTACCTCGAGGTCGGCACTGCTTAAGCGGAACAGATGCAGCAATAGCTAGATTTAATGTATTGTAGAACGATGACAATAACCTTTCTATACTCCCGGTTGAGAAGTCAAGCCTCATATGTGAAAGATGAAATTTTAGCAATTCTATATTGGTTTTATGAAAATCATAATATTTGCTGGAAAAGGTTGGGTTTGGACTATTGAGACAGTTCAGCGAACCGTCATTCTTGTGATGAAAAGAAATACACAATGCTGGATGATAAGGATCCTCAGGTAAACTAAAAGGTGGACAACGATTTATATTAATCTCTGGAAAATTGGCAAAGCAAAGATCAAGTAGTCTACCATTACAATTAAAGGTACAGTTATATTGACCTAGATTATGGTCAAGTAATTCACTAAAGAATACTATAGCTCTATCAGATGTTGAAGAAGGAATTAAACAGGCAGAATTATCACTGTTACACCAAGTGACTTGAGGCAAGTTGAAATCTCCCAACACAACGACAAAATCAGTAGGTCTAGACTGCTTGGCCACTTCACAAATGAGGGAAGCCTGCTTCTTTTATATGGAGATATCCGAATTTGGGGGAATGTAGGAGCATGTAATAAATAGCTGTTTATTAGGTATTCTCGCTCGAATGGCGATAAATTCGACGTCAGGAGACGTGGGAAATTCAATCGAATAGGACGGGACTGACGCAGATATGGCAATTAATACACCGCCACCAATGCGATTCAATCGGTCATTTCTGAATACATGGAAAGAATTATGGAATAGTTCCGACGAATGTATATCAGGTTTTAACCAAGTTTCAGTGAAAGCAAAACAGAAAAACTCAGTGCTTACTGACTTTAGAAAAGTCGACCGAATTTTTGAATTTAGGCCCCTAACATTTTGATAAATAAGACATAATGGGCCTGAAGAAACATTTAGTTTTTTGAAGGCGACAGGCCTACAGCATTGGTATTACGGGGTCGATCTCTAGGGACAAATACCTTAATTAAGGATCCTACTGGCCACAGGGGTTTATTTAACAATATTTCACTGTTTTCAGTCGGAACTAAAATTTTAAACGAAGATATTGCTCTCGGTTGAGAAGGAGCCAATTTGAAAATGCTAACGCGCTTCAAGTTGACTGATGGGGCTTTCGCCGCTAGATAGCTTTTTATATTATCTACCGATGTTTCCGGTGCCAGTCTTGACACAAATAATGCCTTCCTAGGAGGAACTGCCGTCAAGCAAATATCATCACTACCTGGAATAGTAGGGTTCACGGCTTGGGAGTTATGAGAAGGGGAAATATTGACACACTTGTGCGAGAAGCTTGAGCGACATGCCCAGTTTGGTGACTAGTATTCACATTCGAACAGCAGGGAGGGAAGCGGGCTTACTTTGCACTTCTTGTTATTATTTTAGGTGATGGCGTCTGATTCAAACAAACGACGGGACCGGGAGAAGATTCCCTTGCAACCTCGGCATAGCTTAAGACAGACGGACTTGCCGACTTGTTCGTAACAATTTTATTATCGACTAAATCGACAGTGTCGGAAACGATGACTTTCGACGTGGTGTTAGAAGCACTACTACTAGAGGGGATCATAGGTGACGTCCGTACGCTACGAGTAGCTATTTTTGAGGCCTGGGAAGGAGATGAGTGCTCACTATAGCGACACTCATCAAACCTAGACTTAATTTCCTCAAACATTTTCCACATGGAGCCGAGATTTTTACTTAATTTTGAAAAATCATTTTTCGTCTCCGTGAAGAGTCTATAGAAGTCAATGTCTCGCTTTCTACAATCGGGACATGACCAACGTAGTCCTTTGGAAGGATCAATGACTGCGTCAGCAGCACGGCCTATAATGCCAGCACACTTTGCATGCCCAAAGCGATCGCAAAGCCAGCACGTAATGAACCTATCAGATTCAGGACCAGATTTGGCACGACATGAAGTATATAGACACTCCATGTCAAGTCAAGAAGATAGAGATTATGAGAAAAAAGAAGAAAAAACCAAATCAAGAGGAACACTAACTGAATTTTTCTAAAAATTTATTATAGCTACGCCTACAGTAAACTTTACTGTACTTGAAATTCGAAGCCCCGAACAAATACTTGCTAATCATGATTCTTACCTGCTCGGCTACTTATGCAGACATAATACTAAAATGTTTGTATAAAATTCCTTGTGGTGTGTAGTAGCGCAGCGGTAATTCCGAAGAACGAATTCCTTTTGTCCATGTAAGAAATATGGACTTATTAGAGAACTATTTTGTTTAAATCATTATTATTCCCTTATCGCCATGTACCTGGAGAAACACGAAAATCGGGTTGAGGCGCCAATTAGTCTGTTATGACTAAAATATAAAATAGCCGGAAAACAAATTCATTTGTAGTTGTACATAAAATTATGCTTACAGTGTGTGTATATATAAATTACAAAAAAAAAAACCTAAAGCACTCTTTGCCTATGGGAGGTTAAAGTTAAGTTAAAATAAACAACATTTGTTCTTCGTTTTCGAAAAACAGCGGTATTGTTGTGCACTCTCAGAAAAGTTACGCCAAAAACAATTACATTCAGCCCAGGTTCACAATTAACGTTTGATAAACTTAGTACGCCTCTGATGGTGAGTACGAGCCGAGGAAAAAATCATGTAAATGAGAATAAAAGCAAATAACCAGCCGTATGATACAAATAAAAAGAACACACATCGCACTTCCAAACTAAAATGTGGCTTCAATCTTCGGTGTCCATCAGTTTTTGTTATTGTTTTTGTTTTGGCTAGACCAAGCGTTCTGCGGTCAAGTTGCCAGAAAAAGTGCTCTTTGCGTTCTTTTTCTGCTTCGTAATAGCTGTTGGTCAAAAAAGAAACCACCCGTGGAATAGAACAGAAGCTAAATTTTTGTATAATATGTTTGCTTACAGGATCGGGCTTGTGTGCTCGAATTCAAAAAGCCGTGAAAATAATGAAAACCGAGTTTAGGCAAGGATGAGTAATGATATTACTTTGCAAATTGGGTAAAGAGGGTTGATTTCTTTTGTTCTCCTAGTACCTGCTGTAGAGCATACCGCAAATATTCTTGATAGTAGCATGAAAAAATAACAACAGAACTATCTGATGTAATATCAATGCGACTCACTGTGTATATAAATTCACATTTTCCAAAAATGTAATAAAACAATACTCGAGCAACATCCTAGCTCTTTGAATCAGTTGTTGAGACTGCATTAGATCAACCCGTACTAGTAGTCGCGCTGACCCCATTTTTATTGATTATTATCATGTGAGTGTGGCACTGAAAGACACTTTAGAAGGGTTGATATTATTCTCAGCATTGAATCCGATATATCAGGTAGGTCGTGATAATTATTTAAATTCTTACTAAGAGTCCTAAGCGATGTGAATAATTTATAGTTGCTTCTACATTGGCAGAGCTCATGAACTGACAACTGCTAGGGGGTCGAACTGGAGTATTCAGCAGGGCATTCATGTCATTAACCCCTTTGAGTGGTTTTACCAAGAAGGAGCTCCCCAACTATGTAAAAAAACTTCAAAAATAAATTGCTATCCTAAAAGTTTAAGAAGTTTAGTTGCTGTAGTTAGGCTATTAAAAGAAACCAGAAACCTGGAGCAGAGCAGAAATGAATAAAAAATGCACAAAGGTCTTTTAAATAAGCGGACGTGACTTTAAATTTTATTAAATTTTTAATATTTATTATACAGCGCACTCAACAAGTCGAGAGCAAAACTTATACTTTGTGTACAAACAATCTAAAATAATTAAAAGCCTATAATTTGATTCGAATAACAAAAGTGGAAAATATCTATAGCTAGTTGAGAGAGTTGCGGGTTTGAATTAGTTGTCATTTCATCGATTTTTTTAAAGGAATCGCTATCGTTGAAAGTAGAAATCAATTCGATGGCAGATCCTTTAAGAAATACAAGTATGTCGTATATGATTTGAAGAACCCACAATTCTTCCGTGTGTACATAATCACAAAGAATTGACAAAACTTGCTGGACGTTCTCCTTTGAAGACTCCAGTTTCGGATCAGCTTTGACAAGTAGTTCATAAATGGTATCAGCGGCCACCCATCTCACGTTCGGACTGCCACTACGCAAAACACCGATCAGCAACAGCAAAATATTTGCTTCCAAGATTTCCCGCTTTTGTTCTTGACTTCCTTCTTGTATGATATGAGACAAAAGAATAAGTGTTTGAACGAGAACATCGGTGTCATCATCCACTTGTGCCAGTAGCGGTTTTATGAAAGATATTATATTGTGATAGAAAAGCATATTTACGCAGCATTGCGAACCAATTGATAATTTTCGTAGGACATTAAGAGCTGCTTTTCGCAGTGTAATTACAGGGCTAATCATCATTGACAGCAACGGCGCAGTAGCTCCGAGAACACATATTGTATGACATTCAGAAGTATCATCTGCGATAATACTGTATAGCAGCTTCGCTGACAATTCACAGGTTATAGGTTCTTTAATATGTAACACCAGTTGCGCTACTGGTTCGGCCTTTCGGATTAGTGATCTGTGGTCTTTCGTCATTGTTGAGATTACATACAAGGCATTTAAAAGCCATAATTGCAATATGAGACATTTACTTTTTGTTAAACACTGCACAATCGCCGATACAATACCACTTGCACTCAACTCTTCAATGCTGGGAACATTGGCGGAGATTAAGAAACCGCAAAGCGCTTGAGCGGCTTTGCGTTGTTGTTCCGGTTTTGTCGCGTCTAACATTGCACTACCATATTTTTGTAGGTTATACCAAACGCTGACCTGGTTTTGTTGGCTTTGTTGATGACTGTGTGGTGTAAAACTATTCATATTGAAACTTCGTTATAAATCCTTCGAAACAGCTTGATCGTAACTTGTCGGGAGTAAATGATTGACTGTGCTATTGCTGATCAAGGCACTTCTATTTTTATAAAGTAGGACTTGTCCTGGCATTTAAGCCAAAGTCCTTGTTTATAAAATTTGTTTTTGTTTTGTTTTGTTTTAAAAAACAAACTAACAAACAAATAACAAACCAAGCAAAATATTTTGCTTTTCATTTTCTTGTTACTAGTACCCAGGACTAGGAGATTATATTTATAATTCCAAATACATTTGAAAAACCCGTGGAATGTTTATGAAGTGTCATCTATTCTAGCGTTTAACCAGAAAACTTTGCTTACAAAATTTGTTTTTGTTGCTACAAAAACAAACAAACAAACAATCAAAACAATATATTTTGTTTTTAACTAATGTCCTCATTACTAGGAGCTTGTATATATAATTCCAAACACTTCAATAAATTTCAAAAATAATGTTCATAAAGTATAATCTGTCCTGACGGTTGATAAACGAACAAACAAACAATAAACAATCAAGACAAAATATCTTGCTTTTATATCCATCACCGAAGGAGAAGGGATATATTTCTTTTGTTAAAACGTCCGCAACGCCCAGAAAGTAGCTTCAGAGACCTCACAAAGCATACATATTCTCTGCTCAGTATAAAATGATGAATCGGTTATCTGCTTTGAGCTTTCTGCCCATCGCAACAATGAAGCTCTCGACTTCAAATTTAGCAGAGACGTTGAAAGTTCTTCCGCGCACTATTATTCTTGGCCAGTTTCGAATTCGCAACGCACCAAAGATGTCCGTCCATTCAACTGGACATCTGTTCTTTTGCGCAGCTCTGTAATATTTGTGGTAAACATTCTTCCCTTCACCAAAGTGAAGATATCGCCTACTTGCCTACGACATCCACACGTCTTTGTAACAAAACTTGTTAACCCTTTTGTTTTCCTATTTGTTGTTTTTCGATTTGTGCTCATAAATTACAATACGTACACCACATATATATCCACTTTTATTATAAAACTAGAAAAAGTCAGTGACGTCCATTCAATATTATAAAGTATGAAACTTGAACTCTTTTCTTTTTTTCAGAACCCCAGTGACAAGTATAGAAGATTCGGTCGCGATCAAATATAATTTTCTTTCTTTCTTACTTACAGTAACTAATGTTCTGGCTACTAGGGGGTTATATAATACTTGCAATAAGTTTGAAAAAAGCGTGCAATTTTTATGAAATAGTGTCCTGTATCGATATTTAATCGAAAAACTCTATATATCTTATGTATTGTCACATATTGTTAATTGTTGTACGAGGAGTTGATTGCTTCAGAGTTAGTGCTGCTTGCTGTGTATTTATAATTATTTGAAACCGAAGACCGAGATGGAAAGCCGGAGCTTCACTTGTCTTTCTTTATGTTCCGAGATGTTTACATTCACCTTCTTGAAATTTTAGCTACCAATTTCCTTTTGTAACGAAGATATTTACTGTTTAATGATTTCACATTCAATTAACAACAGCAAGGAAAGTTCTTTACTGTTCATTATACCCTCAATATTGATACTCAATTGTGGTACGAGGTACATTAAGTTAGTGCGGACGTATGTAACACCCAGAAGAGCTAAGAAGGGACACTATTTATTATATCAATTGATTCAAAATCATTTGCTAAATCGATCCAAGTCGATCCGTAAGTCCGTCTGATATATTGCCATATATATTTGTTGTGTTCAAGCTACAGTTCGCAATTTTGGGATATTTTGATGAAATCTGGTACGCTGACTTACTTGGATCGGCCCACTTTTTCGACCGCTCCCTATATAACGCCCTATTATAAAAAGCCATGGTATCGAAAATAATTGCAATTTTCACAATTTCTCTGCAAAAGTGACTAAGTAGTAATATTCCGGCATTCTAAATTGGTATGAAAAGTTTTCACCACCTGGGATAATTTTTTGAACACCTTCCCATATGACCGTTCCTGCGGAACTAAAGCTTTATATGATAAAAAGATCGCGATGGTGAAAATTGGTTGATAATATTAAACTGACAAAGAAATCTACCTTATCGAATTTGGACCACGTACATGCCAAAACAGCCTATTGCTAATTTTTTGTGCTGACTATTTGCTCATGACAGTAATTAAATAAAAAAATTAAGTGGTCCTAATTTTAACCACGTGGGTCTATTTCTTCCCAGTCTCCTTACGAGCTATCCCATGATAGAAGCATCTCAGCAAAAAAAATGAAGGGTAGGGAACGTGAACCACATAGACGTGTTGTCTTTGGACGGCCACTTATATAGGCGCTATCACGGAACGCAAACTCATATATAGAGAGAAAATCTCATCGTCCAATACGCGGGTTTTTATGAAAATTTTGGGTTTGCATGAAAATAATGTATTCTTTTTGGTACATTACTACAAAAACGGACGAATAGATGTATTAAGCGAAGTGGTGTATGCAACGGTCGGCATCAAAAAAAACGGATTCTTTCTTTTCTACTTCTGCTCTATTCAGTGAATATATTCAAAATTCTTTCAAATCAACTCCAAAAAACGTCAGCATTGCGCAAGTGTATATAAGTCTATAGAATTTAAGCACATTTTTCCTTATCTGCGATCTTTCGTCTTACTGTTCCGTGAACACTTTGTATATGCCTGGAATTCACTCTGAAAATCAGTCATTATCCCAGCAAGAAAAAAGCAGATCAAGAGGAGTAACGAAAGGAACTTACCACAGTTATCCCATTATAATAGCACAATCTCTTTTCACTCAAAAAAGTGGAACTGAGTGTGTATTTCAAACACCTTATTGCGCGAACCAAGTTGTTATACCCTGCTATACATGTGGTACAAGAGTTTATTAGGTGCTGCGAAGTCGCCAGTGGCCGCCTTGTTCTCTTGGGTTGCATCTGTAGACCGTAGTTTTTAAGATATTGCGACGATTGCTGACGTGTTTTGGCCCAAGGAGACATGCTGTTCAAATTGCTACGGATCGGACTGCTTCTTCGACCGCTTCCCGTAAACGAATTATATCATATCATCATAACATCAGTCATATGTATAACTGAAGGGTTGTGTAGAGTATTTTATGGTGGACTGCGAACCGTTATTGTCTTCTACTTCAATTTTCTTATCAATTTTCTTGCTTTCGTGATTTCTTTACTTGCTTTATTTACTTAGTTAATCGCCAATTCGAATTACTTTCCATTAAACGTTAGTTTAATATCTTCATGTCTGATAATAAAGAATAAAGAAATAATCGTTCTTCCCATATATACATGGAATCGAATTACACATCACTCCACCAGAATCGGCGTTCTAGCTAAGCCATTTAAAAACCAATCACATGCACAACAAATTGCAAAAGATATACATTCTCATTCATAATAAGGCGAACGATCCCAGCAACGTGTCGCTCTTATCACAAAAGATCTCCACAAATTAATTTAGAAACCTCAGGAGTACAAACTTTCCGGTTCCTAGACGATCGCGAAAAACTACATTTACAACGCAAGAGAGAAGGAAAACCATATTTAATAAAACACTACAAGATTACTTCAATTTATTAAATATTTATAAATTATGAACTATAAACGTAAGATGACCCTAACGCCCAACATTGTACATAAACCTAGTAATCATATTAATTATACTATATATACGCCGTATGAATATGTTTACTGCACATGCCAACATAACTCCGATAAAGACAGACACAATCTCGCGACAATGTAGAATTTCCGGTATAAGAAAAGTATGGGCCAATGGGCATCTAATGTGACAAGACAGATACATATTAGTGGCGCAAATCACCCGCAACGAACCCCAGGCTTTATCAGATACCAAATCCACATGATTTTCAAACGAAAAGCCTTTGTTTAGCACAACATCCAAGCGCTGGTGACGACAAACCCATTCAATTCCAACATTTGTGAGATGAAAGCTAGCACTAGAAGAAAGATTGACTGTAGGACCAAACATAGCCATTTTAATTTGCACCACAGGATCCAATCTTCACATTCGTTCAAAGGCCCCATACTAAGCGCTAGCATCATTAAAGAACACAAAAACGAAATCAGCATTCAAGAACATCCAGAGATCTCCGCATTTCCCACACATTTCAAATGCAGATAATAGACGTGCAGTATAAATATAAGTGGCCTCAATGTGGCAGGCTCCAGCGGAACAGCATACAGAAACAGTAAGCTCAAATAAACACCTTCAAAGCCCACAAATTGCGACCTCCCAGGAAGGTGCGAAGAGGTCGCATTTGAAAAACGAAATCAAAATAAACCTTAAGGTTCTTAATCATAGTCGCTTGATATGTAGAATTGAACGCCTCAGATAGATCAGGAGATATCAAAGCACGTAATTTAACAATATTAATATCCGCACTGATAGAGTCTGTAAGACTAGGTTGTAATGTCGCAACGCTACAACCCCGATTGAAGGTATGTTGAAACTCATAGATACTCGCCCTTACAGGTTGGAGTACATCTTTTGTAAGCTGTTTCGCGATCTTCGACAATGCCGGTAGAATGGAAATCGGGCTAAACCCATCGTCATCATTGACAATCTTGTATTTTGGTAAAGCCATGGACCGGACGGTTTTCCAACACAGTGGCAATCTACATGTTGTAAAAACAACATTAATTATATATTACAGAAAAACAGAAATATATGGAAATATAAGTTTAATGAACTTTACTCAATGTCAACATTTCCGAACTTCACTTACCGAACTTCACATGCCTCAAATACTTCTGATTCATCAAAAATAAGAAGTGTCAGTAAAATTTCCAACGTATGCAAATGAACTGACATAACTGTAAGAAATAAGGTAGCAAGTAGAGGAATAAATATATTTGGTCAAAGGAAAAATTTGTTTGCAGTTTCCCCAAGAAATGGCATATGCAACATATGCAATGAACCGACATAACTGTGAGAGGTATGATACCAAAGGAAAAATTTCTTCCAGTTCCCCCATCAATGGCTATAGTGTGGGGAATGCTTATAAGCACATAAATTTTCAAGCGCATATGAAAAGTAGCAGTCGCATAGATAATTCAAACCCAGTATTGTGAAATTCGCAAATTCTGTAGAAAGTGGTTTTGGTTTGAAAATGAAATAAAATCCTGAAAAAATCGGACCAAGACGATAGCATTTCGCAGGCTTAAGAGAAGATTCGCAACTTCTACTGGGTAGGTGTTTAATCGAAATCACGGCGAGTATTCATTCGATGAAAACTGTGTTAATAAGAAAAAGTAATATTTGATGTATTCATCTTACGAAAGTACAGTGCAGCATATTCTAGTCCTAATTCCAGAGCAACATTGTCCTGCCTCGTAAGAAAGAAAAGATTTCGGATCTCTAAACGAAAGGAAAAGATGTTTTTTGTAAAAAGAAAAAAAATTAAAAAATTAATTTTTCTAAACAAAAGAAAGACAAAATTATTTCGAATTTTCTTTTTTATTAAAGGAAAATTAGGGGAACTTTGCATACCCGTCATGCTTGGGCACCTATATATTAAGCAGCATTTCCAAAAACAGTGTTGGTTGTAAAGGTTAGGGTTATTCCAAAGCCGACGAATATTATTTTAAAGAAACGGAAATCTACCTGGAGCCATGCTCTCGAAGCTACGAATAATCACTATCTGGACAGCGAAATTTACAAGAACACAGAAATGATTGAATAAAAGCTTGAGAAAAAGGATAAATAAACGCAAACCGATAAATTGATATCGAGAAAAAGTAATATATCCACTTAATACTGGCTTGTTCTAGAATTTAGTTTACGTGTGTTTTGTTATATATTTTGTTTTTTTTCAATATGATCGATCACTCAGGGGTTGTCTTTTACTTGTGCAATACGGCAGCATCCAGAAAGAAGTGTGAAAAGACAGACGGACATAGGTTGAGTGTAAGTGTTATGCAGTCGGTAAGTGTTATGCCTTTAATGACTGAGCATTCATTATTTATTTATTTATTTATTTATTTATTTATTACACTTATACAGAAACTCAACTAAAAAAAAGACAGTCGAGTTCAAATGACTCTTAAAGTAAATCTTAAATTAATTATTATTAAAAAACTTAGTATAAGTACAATAAAACAAATAAAAGGAAAAAAAAAAAAAGAAAAAAGAAAAAGAAAAAAAAGCATGTACACAATTAGCACAGAGCCACACCCACAACCGGTACAGAACCCAGTTGCAAATGAACCCCTAAGCCATCGCAAACATGCATAAGCTTGGCAACCGATAATAGTTAACAACAATTAATTTTCGAATCGTAGTGACTTTTTAGGATTAAGAGCTAGTTTAAGTACGACATTGGCAAATCTCGTGTATTAAGCAAAGTTGCTTTAATGGACTTTAAAGTGTCCGATAATGAAAAAAGGTGATAGACGCTATTCAGGTTCTTGCAAACAACTCTGAGCGGGTTAAACAGCTCATAATTATATTTACAATGACTAACCTTAACCAAGGTAAAATGCCTAGAGAAGCGGTTAGGAACATTAAAACTTATTCTCCAAGGAA